>JZKD02S0011245.1:185134-223880 GCA_000966675.3 Picea glauca
AAGTGGGTAAGTGATTACTTGCGATTCTATTGAACCTTAAGTGGGTAAGTGATTACTTGTGATTCTTTAGAATTTTGTTTCTGTGCTCGAAAAAAATTAAGAGAAGCTTTCCAAGATCACCATAGTTTTGTTGAGTTAAGAGGTTAGGAAGGTTGGTACTGTGACAAATATTTTGAAAATGAGATCTAATCTGGGTATAGGCTCGACAATCTAAGAGAAAGTGTTTTTCATCTTCAACCTTCTTAATGTCACAAAGGTGACACGCTCTTTCATCCCATGACATTTTAGGAACTGACCAACGCCCAGTTTCAATGTGGAGCTTGTGAGAATTTGTTCTTATCTTAACCATGCTAATTTTTTTCTTTGCACTCGTCAAAACACATAGATAATTTTGATCTTCTAGATTATGGTTGATTACATCCTTATAACACCTTAACTCTATTTTTTCCTCTAACTCTTTATCACACCACATTTTCTCCTTAAATTTTGATTTGATGATATTTTTAACAGTATTTTTAGTCTGCAAAATGGTGTCTTCCATGATTCCCCAATAGTTTAGCCAAGACTGGGCATCTTTATGCCATCCTTGCTTGAGTCAATGGTGGTTACGACTCGATTTTGAAGCAATTTTAGGAAGCCTATTGTCTTCCATGTTATTTAACTTGTTCTTATACATTAGGTATCTAGTCATAGTCGTGCTCTCAATGGGGGAGAGGCTTGTTTCTAAGAGGAGGATGGAATATGGCGTATTTCCTTTAATTTTGAGATTACAAGTTATAAAATTCTTTTGTATTTGCTCTATATTTCTCCAGGATTCACGAAAGATACTACAACCCCAGAATTTAGATCCATAAAGAATAACAGGTGTAACAAGAGTCTCAAAGAGGAGTTTCTTCTTATCCCAAATCCAAAAATCGACTGAATTACAATTGTTTTCAAGCCCATAATAAGCTTTCCATCCCCCAATAATCATTTTCTCAATGCTATAATTCCAGTTGAGCTTGTGGTGAATATCAATTCCAATATATTTGTATGAAGTCACTTCCTCCAAGTTGTTGTTGTCATATACGAAGATATCATACGTGATTTTATTGGATTTAATAATCATGACCTTAGTCTTATTAGTATTAGCAGTCATACCCATATTGGAGCAAAAATCCTTGAGGATTCTTGGTTTTCATGATCACGTGGACTCATTTTCATAAGAACAATATCATCAACATAAAGAAGAAGATTGATGACTATACCAGTGAGAGTAGAGCCGACACAACTTGCTTTTTCCAAACAATCTTCTAACTTGATAATGTATATGCCAACAAGGGTAGGGGACAAGGGACAACCTTGTTTGACTACAATATTGAAATTAATCTCTTTCAACCAACCCTCAATGCTTTTAAGCTAAGCAATAACGTTCTCATACATCCTTATTGAAGTATCCCTCAACTCGAGAGGCACTTTTATCTCTTCCAACCTATTCCAAAGGTTTTTCCTAGGAACCATGTCAAAAGATTTTCTAAAGTCAACAAAACAACAAAAAAGATTGGTTTTAGTATTGCGGAACTCCTCTGCAATAATCCTAAAGGTAACAAGATGGTCCATAGTTGAATGATATCTCCTAAACCCGGCCTATCCTTTAGCTCTTTTACCGTGACTTTCTAGCCAAAGGATAATCTTCTTTTCCAAAATAATTCCATAAAGCTTGGCTAAAATCGAGCTAATCATAATGGTCATATAATTAGAGAGAATGTTTATATCCCCATTTTTAAAAATAGGAACAATGAGGCTTTGTGTCCAAGGTTTAGGGAAGCCCCGTTTGACTGCTAAATTGAAGAGCTTGTGTATGTGAGGGATAAGGATAGGCCCTCTGATTTTAATTTTTTTTTATCTTGGTAGCCTTCAATGTCCTTAGCTTTCCCATTTGCAAGCCGCTTAACCCCGAACTCTATGTCATCTAAAGAAAAAAATGCATCCTCTGTAGGGACAATAGGATTGGTGTCCATGGAATTAGGGAACTCGTAAAGACTTTTAAGGTAGGAATTCCAGTCCCTTAAGGGAATCATATTATCTTCTTTAGTATTGTGGTTTAAAATTTAGCTCTAGAACTTCTTAGGATCCAAATTAGATAGTTGTGAAAGCTGTTGTTGCCTTTTATTGATATAGTACCTTTTTTTCTTTTTAATTAGGGATTTGTGCGTATTGATCTGATTGAGTTTTAAGGACTCATTAGAAGCATCCCTAATGGATTTCCTAGAAATTTTACATTCTTTATCATACCAAGGGTTGGTCGTTCTATTATTGTTTTTACAAGACACCTCGAAAGAGAAATTGTTAATAGAAGTGGAAAGGGTGGTTGCAAAATTATGACAGAGTTCTTCAATGTTGTCCCCATAAGTTAGGAGATGTAATTTACTATTTAAATCCTTCAAGAAGAGGTCAACTTTACTTTTGTCAAAGCATAATTGTCTTTGATTATCATAATTCTCTTCAATGGCGCTCATGTTCATGGAAAATTTTAGAGTTAGGGTTAAAGGTTTATGATCATAATCGAGTTCATGGTCATTTAAAAGGTTAAAAGTTGCTATTTGGTTGGAAACAAGGATATTAGATATCACATAATCTACGACACTACTACCTAGTCCATGAATACAAGTCATCTAGTTGGATTTTTTCCACTTCATTACTCCACTGCAAATTATTAGGTCTTGAGAGTTGCAGAGCTTGACCAACTCAGTACCAAACAAATTCTCAATTAGGTCTTCAGAGCTTCTTTTGTATCTATTAGATAAAACAAGGTCATCATCTAGCCATAAAGGATTATGGTTGGAATCAGTGCTTAAAAGAGTAGCTTGTTTAGTTGCAGTCCTAGCAAGAGGATATTACCTTCATTTTTCAAATTATAAATATCTTGTTCTAAATTATTATAGGGACAATTGCTATCTAGATTGTTTTTCTTATAAAAAGTAGAATTAATAGGTGCAAAATAAAAAATTTCTATATACATATTCTTAGCATTGGTGTCTAAAATTTCTATCCAAATGTACTGATTTAGAGGGTCAATATTATGAAGTTGAATGTGAGGATAAATTATCTTTCTAATATAACAAGCTATGCCTCCTATCCCTCTACGGTGGTACTTTTTGTTCCATGCTGACCACAAGACAAATCCTTCTATGTTAAGGACCTTAGACACTTCATGGTCCCAAGTTTCAACTAATCAAATAATATCAATATTAATTGGGATCCAACTTATCATAGGAACTTTGCACCATGGAAAACCACGACAATTTCAGAAAAGGATATCGAGTATCCCAAATTCCTATTTATTTATTATTATTTGATCAAATAAATTAATTTTAAAATTTTCTAAATTACAAATAATTACATTTTAAATTTGAACAAAACAACTTGTGTTTATCATTAATATTTCAATGCAATAATTCACTTATCCTTATAACACATACTTACCATTAATGAGTCACTAATCCTTAATCATTAACCTTTAACTCATTAATTTTTTACATTTTAATATATAACTCATTACAATAACAATTCATTAATAACACATCCACTTCTCTTTTATATATATATATTCATTCTATGCTCAAAGCCATTATAATAATATACTAGTTAATAATTTAACATGTTACTTTTGGGTGGGGAGGATAATAATCATTTCTCCCAAGCACTTGAGCTAAACCCAATTGACATATACATACATATATACATATACACAATATTTTTTTTTTCACATTATTAAAAAAATTAAATATTAAGGGGTGACAGGTCTAGCCGGGCTCATTTTTATCCCCCAAGGATATCAAGTCAATACCTTCTCATGGAATCTAGCCATGCTTTCCAATAATCTAGTAGACTCGTATGCCCTATTAAAAGGTTTGATCATTGCCAAATCCTTAAATTTATGATTTTTATAGGGGATTCTTTAATTATTATCATGCATATTTTCCAAGGAATCACTCCTACTGATGTCATACATGCTATTGTGATCGAAAGAATATTGTAAACTCATCTTGAATTTTTAAAGTCTAGTTTTTACCATGTCAAAAGGGAAAATAATAAAGAGGTATATCTCCTAGTGAATCTTGCCATTTTGAAAAAGGAGGTGTGTCTTACCCTTAACAACATTGATGTTTATCAGCCCATACCCTAACTCGTGAAGGAAAAGTCACTCGTCATGCATTTATATTGGCACGCGGCCAAGTTACTGGTTTATAATGCATTCATAATCAAAAGATACGTGATACCTCATCTTTAACTTGTAATTTAATGTCGTTTTACTTATTTATTTAATAAAAAAAATACAACATTGTACTTGTTTATTTAATAAAAAATACAACATTGTATTGTACTTGTTTACACATTTAATAAAAGATATAGCATTGCAGAAACATTGATATCTGATAAAGGATATAACTTTGTATTTGGAGAGCAATTTTATATTAATTTCAATTAAAATATACTTATGTATCTTTCAATAATATTTAGTAATGGGATTATATGAATTTCTCCAAACACATCATTGGATGCTTTATTGTCTTTTTTTTTTTAAAGTATATATATATATATATATATTGCCTAAGAGATTCTTCATAGCAATACACATAAGAGATTCTTTATAGCAATACACATGTCAAAGTTTGTCATCTATTCTTCCATATAAATGGAAACCAGAACAAGTGGCCTGCAAAACAAGTAGGCATGTTTTTGTTCCCAGTTCCAAAACAAAGCTAGTCCTAAGTCTATATGTGATTATGGCCTCTCTAGACCTGATAACATAACAACAAGAAAACTAGATAGTAGGCGAACTCAGACAACCATCATTATCAGGAGAAAAAATGAACGGTTGGCAGCATGTCAGACAACGTCGCTTGGCTGGCTAACTTGACAGGGAGTCAAACAAGATGTACAGGTGATGCTTGAGGGTGTCCTGGTGATGGAGTTGGTCGACCATGTCTCGTCGCATTTCAAAGATTAGTTTCATATGATCTTCTGAGAACCTGAAGGGACTAAGCAGTTCTAGCGTTGAGGCGACAACAATTGGAGGATCATGAACATCTGGTGTAGCCAATGCTATTGCTTCCTCCATCCATTATGGAGGAATCTCCTTCTCAACTAGACAACCACCTAATTTTATCCTGTATAGTCGTTTGGAGGCTCATTGACCTTTGGAGTTGTCAACATTGTTGATTCCCCCAACCATTCTAGAAGAATTTCTTCCTCTACCACACAATCACCCAATTTTGTCTCATGATGAACGATGGGGGGTGTATTAACAATTGGTGCAGTCGATGTAGTGGATTCCTCCAACCATCCTGGAGGAATTTATTCCTCAATCGGACAACCACCCGATTATGTCACGAGGTTGGCTCTTTGAGGTGGTTGTTCCAAATTGCACAGGGGGTTCTTGTTGATATTATGGTAGCTGCGGGAGCTATTAACCTCCACGTGTAACCCTGAAAATAATAGAATATTACAGGAAGCAAGAAGGAAACCCTAAAGTATTGGACATAACCCTAGAAGACAAGTCGACTAAAGGAAATATTTAATATTGAGTTTTTAGCCTCCAGAATGAGAAGTCAGCCCAAAAAGATAAGGAGGAGAAATATAAATACAAGATGCCAGAGCTCATTTGACAGATACAACTCGTAACTGCAAAAATTTAAGAATGCGCACTGCAAAAATTTAGTAAGTGTGCAAGTCTGGAGATTAGCTGCAGCTGCAGCTACTGCAACTTGTATTTTCGGTTTAGTCTTGGACATTCTCTTGGTTATGGTTTGGACTTTATGCCTTGTGTGCTATCTCTGGAGAGAGGTACGCTACATTGATTGGATATTTGGCCTAGGGTTTTCTTCCAGAATTATTCTATGTCAAAGTTAAGGTGCTTGGGGTTGGCTTTGGCCTATGGTTGGATGACAATATTGTTATATTGTCTATGGTGAAACGAGAACACCTATTATTTCTAACAGGTTATGGGCCCAAACTATCTTCAAACAGTCTAACCGCTGGAAGATAGATTGGGAGGATTTGCTCAATTACAGTTGCAGTTGTAGTTGTAGTTGCAGTCAAATTTTTTGTTGCAGCAACGAAACCCTAACCCTCTTGTTGAGGCACCTTAAGTGAATAGATTGACATAATTTTTGGATAGCCTAGTGATGGGTGTTTTATATGCACTAAATCCCTCAATTAAATTGTCAACCCAGGATAAGTAAACTTAGAGTTGTATCACTATATGTGCCAAGGCAGAAAAGCTAAAGGAAGTATGATCTAACTAAGTATATGGTCTATCTAAGGGTTAATCTACTTAAGAAAATACTATCAATGATCAAACCCTATTGAGAACTTTGAACTATTTACCCTAAGCAACTTTTAAAAAATGGATCGATGGATTGTTCCTAAAGAAACAAATGAAAACCCTACTTTGGACAAGTTAACCTATTTGATCTAATGAGCAACAACAAATAATCTATTCAATCTATTCAACTTAATGAGAAACAACAAGTAATTTAATCTATTCAATCTATTCAATCTATTCAATCTAATGAACATCAACAAGTAAGCAAGTAAGCAATCAAACAACTAACTTATTCAACAAGTAAACCTATCAAAACCATTCAACAAGTAAACTAATCAAAACTATTCAACAAGTAAACTCTATTATTAGGATAAAACTCATAATCATTTCTAATCTACAAAGGGAAATCTTAACCTACTTAATCAAAAGCATCATGACAGTGTTCAAAGATTAATAAAAAACTATTCTTAATCTACAATAACAATAAACTTCAAATATGATGATTATGTCTTCGGTGCCTTATGACATCACGATGACATCTAATGATTAGTGATAGCTTAAGAGGAATAAATTCAATATTAACTTCTATGGAGAAATGAAAAGTATGAATCAAGCAATCTAACGAGAGCTTAACCATCATAGAAGAAATATCAACTATCTTGAAAATCCATGTGATCTCTCAATTTATGCATTAATCATCAATAATAAGAAAACACTATTCTACTTAATTCAAATGCACTCTTATGCTAACCTAAGCAAATTCACTCGATTAGAAACTCAAAATTAAAAGTTAATTCAAACTCAAACTTCTAATTAAAATTGCAATTTAAATCTATAATGGAAATTTCATAAATTAAACTAAGCTAATCCTATAATTAAAAATTCAGATTGCAAATTAAAATGCTTATAAAAACATAATTGAAATTCTACTTCTACCTTAGCATACTATAAAAAAATTGATAAGCAAACTAGATCCAAGAAAGCATGAATAAAACTGAGAATTAAATTAACAAAATTCGCAACTATTAATCCATCGAAACTTGTCAAAGAAACTCTATACTTTGTTCTAACTACTTTGTTTTAACCTACAAAAATTCACTTTAACATTTAATACAAAACAAGGTTAGTAGCTTGCAAGCCATTCACTAGCAATTAAAAGACACAACATATTAACAACGATCTCCTACAAGCAACCTGCAAAAGAAAATTTAAACAATTAAATGATGAACAACAAACACACAGTATTTAAAATGATAAAAACACATATAACAGAAAATGAAGGAAATGATAATTACACAACTGAAATATGCAAGTTATCTATATAAGTATTCACCCAGACCACTGGTGCCCCCCCAGCAGGTCGTGGCTACTCCTCAACAACAAATCATGAGCTAAATCAACACGGTTCTGGCATTAAATTAAAAAATGCAATCTAGCATAAGTTTTCAGAAATGTTTGAGTTACAAAGCAAAATAGATTCTAACAATTCTTAACACTTTGTATGACCACTAATGTGGTATTTATAATGATTACTATTTGAGAGGTTGACCTCCTCTAAAAATGGTAAATTCTATTAAATGCGTGCTAACAACCTTTAGCTTCTAGAAACTGAACGAGCCACTCAATGATTAGCACAAATGCCTAATCCGAGATGTCAAGAGCTCAATACCTATAGGCCACGAGGGTGAACAAAACCCATGTCGTTGATTCGCCCAACACAAGCCGCCAATATAACAACCGCCAACTCGCCCACACTCCCAGTGCTGGATGCAGTGTTGGATGAAGTACCAGATCGGGTGTTGGATGGAGTGTCGAATGAGCCACTAGATGGAAAATTGCATGGTGAATTCGTCCCATGACACACATATCGCACATTAGATTCTTTTAGACATTAAATCAAATCAATTTTAACTCAAAACCATCGTAAAACATCAATTGCACATACCTGAAATAAAGTTATGGAGAATTGATATAAAATCCTTCAAAACTTCTTCAAAATGGTTAAATACACATATAATATTGGTATAAAAAGGGTTTAATCATCATCATAAATTAACCAAATCATGAGCCCAACATTACCCCCACACCTAAGATTTTGCAGGTCTCACTGCAAACAAAAATGAATTGCCCAATATGACTAGACTTGTTGAGTAGGGAATGGATTAGCTTTAGAAGCTTCTTGCCCTGAAGACTTTGTCTTGGCCCTCTTGCGGTGTTTCAATTGTGCACGAAGGCTACAATTGTCATTGGTGGTCATTTGATCAACCAATCGTTGGAGGGAATTCACCTTTGCTTGTAATATTGCATTGTCATGGTGAAGATGTCTATCCATGGTCTTCCTCTCTTCCAATTGTTGCAGCAGCTGAACATTTTCCTGTTGTAATTTTTCAATGGCTGGAGTATGATCAGATATCTTAGAGGAGGGCTTGGATCCCTTGAAGGATGTAGAGAGTCTATCAGTTTTGGGATTTGGTGTAGGCATCTGTGAGGTGGAAGTAACAGGGGGTTTATGAGGGGAAATGGGTTCAATTTTTTTTTCTCTATCAAGCTCCAATTCTTTTGCAGACACTTCCCTAAGTCTTTTATGGGGGCTTTCGAGATCGAAATATACTTGGATAGGATTTGAAGTGCCTGGATGTTTTACATTAGACTTCCCACTTGCATTCTGAGTACTTTTTTGAAAAGATCCTTTTTTGAATCGATTAGCTCCTCTCCTATTTGTGGGGACTATAGTGAAATCTTGTTGAATTGCCTCTTGTAACTTTTTGGGTGCAGGATCAATATATGTTGAGGGCATTGGGGAGTTATAAACATGCTTCTTAGTCTTCTTTCCTGATGAGGCTGCAGGGGTATCAACAAGTTTCTTCGTCTTTTGTTCTGGTGGAGGAATAACTTGAGTAGGAGGGTTTGGAGTCTTTGGAGAATGGGGTTTGGATGGATTAACAGTCCCTAGATCCAGTGTTTTATTGTTGGTCTTGATTGTAAGATGGGGGTTTGAAAATTCATAAATAAACTCATCCCATGTCTTCCCTTGTTTTTCCAACTCGGCTATGATAAGTAATTTAATGAGGTCATGGTGGAATAGGTTGTTATGAGGATTGGCCACATTCTTTTGCACTTGGGAAGACATCTTCTCAAGAGTTTTCAAGAAGTAAAAAGGGAAATTCAATGGCTTATTAAATTGGAAATGAGCTAATAATTGAAAATGGCATGCTTTAAAAATAGAATATCTACCTTCACAAGTGATAATTCTGGTGATGACTATTAAAGGGTTAATTAGCTCATCCTTAATCCACTCCTTGGAGTATCCCTTAGCTCCAGACACATTCTGAAACTCAGGTTTAAAGAACCTGTTGTAGCTCACCCTTGGCAACTGGTGGTGTTTGAACTAGCGATGTCTAACCCTTGGAAGCTTTGTGGCTGAGGCAATTCATTCCTTAGAGACCAATAAGTCCAGAGATCCCACGCGAGCCATCCTTCCATCGAATCCGAGGGTGAATTGTAGAGAAACGTCATCATCGTGGCCTTGTAGATGGGCCAAGAATGATCCCCACCATGCGTGAAGGCAGACCTCCCTACACTGTGTGAACTTGGGGACATCAAAGAGGTCGACATAGGAGGATGACTCATATCGTTTGGGTATGGTGACAATGTGGAGAGTGAACAGAGAGCAAAATTTGGACAGAGGAGTGGAATTTGGACAGAAGAGCGGAATTGGACAAAGGAAAAGCGCAATGGGGCAGAGGATGAGCACAATGCATGAATGGGATATCAATTTAAGCTAGTCCTCCGATTTTGAATGCACTCAAGGTGGAGGCGGTTGAATTCATTGATGAATTAATTACACACGAGTTGCCATGTGTGAGTACAACTGCACCGATTTTGAATTCGAAGGGTATCTTTCAGAGGTAATCGTAATGATGAAGGAGTTAGATCAATGTCCAAGTATTTGACTTGGACATTTGATCATAAAAATGTGTTTTAAAATTGTATCATTTAACTCTCAATTTCTATTTAACTATCTCATCATACAACTGAACAACCAAATAAATTCAAACGATTCCTGGTTACCTGAAATCGTGGTCATTTACTGTGTGTATGCACCTCATCTGATCCTTCAGATGGCGTGTCATCTAGTCATCCATATGGCACCTCATATGGTATTTCAAATGGCACTTCATATGGCACTCCATATGGAACTCCATATGGTACTCTTGTGAGAAATGAAAATTTTTCATCCTGTAATGGATGTTTTATCCATAGAACTCAGTCTTAAACACTTTTGACAACCATAGTGAACAAGAGCAGAGAGATGATAAGAGTGTTTCATTATTACTTGTTTTTCCATCGTGCTCACACATCATAACAATATGTTCCTCTGTCTCGCATATTATAAGGCATGTAATCATAGTCTGTAATGAACAGTCTGTAGAGAAAAACTAGTTAAGTGGTCTGTCGAAGAAATATACAATAGGTTTATAACACATAGTGAGCATTTCAATAAAAATAACTGTTGATATAATAGACCATATCATGAAAATACTATACATAAATTTTTACAAAGATTCTACTTCTTCTTCTCATGGATTATAGATCAGTGTTGTCATTTGTCAGCTCATGAAACCCCTCCCCCACTCTTAAGTATTGTGACACCTCACAATAAAAAATATAGGAAACCAGTCAATTCTCCCAATAGCCGAAGATTTATAGCTTGTTAAGTGTAGAGATAAATTTCACATATCAATATGACGAGACAGTTAGAATATGGCCCCACCTATATGATAGAATATCCTACATATAGATAAGAAGAGGTAGGCGAGAGAGTTTCAAGATAGTCTCAAAGTTAGTTCCCAATGGAAGATTTATGGAGTTCATTAATGTCGTAATGTCGTACATCATGTCAAGTTTAAGATTTAGGAATTTCTTATTTTTTGTCAGATTATCATCCTCGCTGGGTAGAATGCCCTGCTGCTAGCACACCTGTTCAGTACTCCATCAGGTTTACCTAGTCATACCACAGGCCGATACCCATTGCTAGCAGACCTTTTCAGTATCCCAAGGAGTTAGCCTCTTACACCCTTAGAGACTGGCCCTCCATCTTTTAAGATTTTAATATAAGATTGCTTTGTGCAAGAAGATGGGGGGACAACTCTGAAAAAAAAAATTCTCTTTTCTTTCTTCGATTGGGATGGTATTTATGTTAGAATATGAATTTCCTTTATATATTCCTTATAGATTGTCCTGATGTAAGGGGTACTTAAGAGGATGTGGCCTATCTAAAGATATGATATAATCAAGCATTTTTAGTGTGTAGTGGATGGTACCATTGGGAAAGAACAGAAAGGTATCTTTAGGCTCAACTCACTTTCTTCTTTTTTAATTTATTGTGATGTTTCCATGGCTAACCACTAATCAAACCTCCTTGTTACTCTTTAATAAAGATAATTTACTCACTTTCTCAGGGTTCTTGGGAAAAATGTACGAGTAACCTCTAAGTTTGATGGTTACAGTATCACTTCCTTATATCTAGTGGTGAAGGTTTAAGAGCAGCTACTATTAAATATGCCTTGAGAAAAATAGGATGGAAATATTTGCAAAAATATGGATAATTACAACAAATCATTATTCAATGGATGCTTAGCAGACAACAAGGTTCAAATATAGCAATATTTTGAAGAAAAATCCTTCCTGTATATCTCCTTGAAACTATCTACTCCTGGTGAAATAAATACCTAAAGAAATATATAGATTTGTCTATCAAAAAAATTCAAAATTATTTACATATGTACAGTCGAAAATTTAGAAAAAAAAAATTCAAGAACAAGGGGAGACTTCCCCATCTACTAAGGCCAATTCCTTGTCAGTTGACATGACCTGTAGAAAATCTTCTTTGGAAGTGGGTCTATGATAAAGTTTGAGTTGGTGTCCATTTACTACGAAGGAGACTTGACCATCGTCAAGTTTTCCTTTGAAGGTTTTAAATCGGGAGTCAAACAACAAAGCCCAATCACCAGGTTGGAAGTGTTTCTTCTTAATTGATCCGTAGGATCTTTTAATGACTATGGTTGAGTTTTAATTTTGCATGTGTTAATTAACCATTTGAGAAAATTAATGAAAGAATGAGGAAAGAAGAGAAATTATGACAGCCATATACACATATGCAGATCTGAAATGAAGTAATAAACAACAAACCATAACACGAGGATTGATAACGGAGTTCGGCACAACTTTGCCTACGTCTCCGAGCCTTTGTCTCTGTGGGGGAGGCTTCTTTATTTCTGTTCAAAAGCTCAAAAGTACATCGCAGTAGTTCCAATTGGCTACAAGACTAATCTGATCATGTTCTTCCAGATCTCTAGAACCCTGCAAAGAAAACGACACGCAAAACGGATGTCTGGAGCTCCTAGAAATGGCCCACAAGCGTCTGCTCCTCAATAGCTTCCCTGCATAAAAATGGCTTTGGCTCGGCTTCCCTTCAGCATAAATCTGCTCTGACTGACCTTCCATGGCCTCAAACAGGCCTGGTTTATATAGATTTGAAGTTGGTTATCCATCCCCAACTTCCTCCCAAAATTTGGGCTCAAAAAATGCCCAATATCTCCCAAAAATGGAGAAAATCCATCAAAAACAGGCATTAAATCAAATAGAATCCCAAACTATATAAAAAAAACCCATTTTGTTTAGAAATATGGGTGCAGCCTCCAAACTTGCGCACGCTCCTCGTCATATCGGGCCATGTGGCTGAGCGCTAGCCCCTCGGGCTATGCGCTGGCCCTTCCCTCGCGCTCTAGCTCCTGGTTTTCGGGCATGGTACAGGACCACGGGCTAACACTCCATAACTCCTGCGCCCTATTGTAGGGATGGACCCCGGTTGTATTGGGTGGCAGTTATATGTTGGTGCGGAACCAGGGGCTAGGCCCTATCCATTACTCTGCGCATTTGGTTGCTCGTGCCCTCGGGTGTATGGCCACGGTTGAAACCATGGGTTGGGGCTAAGCCCCAACCCTTTCCGTCCCCGACTTATCCTTTGATCAAACATAAATACAAGTTTTACCGTATGACTATTAAGTCACACCAATGGAGCGGGCGGTTAGCCCAGTCCTGCCAGTCCATAGCCCGGAAATAGGTCGGGGGTTCGACCCCGGTGAAAACCATAACATTTTACATAACCACAAGCCAACCATAGGGTGCCACATGACAGCCCATGACTGGGCCACGTGGCACATCAACAACCAACCAAAATCTACCAAGTGTTGGATGCTTACTCATCCATGTGCCTGCCACCTGTCACCATACCTGCCCAGTCACTGCCTTGTCACGTGTCTGCCACATCAGCCTGCCACCGTACCTGCCCAGTCACCTACTGATGTCATCTCATGCCATGTGTCACCCTTACAGTGGTGACACGTGTCACCCATATATTGGTCCAGTTGTTTGTCGTACACCACATCACCTGCCACGTGTCATCTTTAGGAGTTGCCATGTCATATGTACGGTTGTACGGCCTGTACAGTCAGCATGCCACGTGGCACTGTACGGACTATACAGTCATCCCCTTTTTTTACCTGTTTGGGTTTTCGGACAGAACGCGATATCTTTCGTATACAAAGCTCGTTTGACGAAGTAAATATATGGCCGGAATCAAGAAGACAAGACGGACGCAATGACATTGGTTTCGTTGGATTCCGAGCACTTTCATTTTTGAGCCTTTTTTGAGCCATGTCAAGCTTTTGGATCTGATTCTAGATCATTAATAAACTTGTCATGCCACTTGCTCCTCTGGTTTTGGACTAATATTGTTTGTTGGATATCATCTTTCCTGATCTCATCCAACTCGTTTAACTATAGGAATTATTGTTTCTGAGCCTCATCTAAGTTTAATCCCAATTCTGCGGCAATACAGAAGGTCCTTACTTGGAATTCTATTGGTAGAAGTACTTGTTTCCCATACACTAGCTCATAAGGGGTATGCCAAGTGGTGTTTCTCCAGGTGGTCTGATATGCCCAAAAAGCCTCTGGAATCCTATCAGCCCAATCCCGATGATGTAATTGAACAATCTTGGTTAAGATAGCTTCCAGAAATTTGTTTGTGGACTCTACCTGACCATTAGCTTGTGGGTGGTATGGAGAAGACTTGCAATGTTTGATCCCATATTTCTCTGTTAGTTCTCTCATCAGCTTGGAAGTGAATTGAGTGCCTTGGTCTGTAACAATTTCACGAGGAACACCAAAGCGGGTGAATATGTCTTCATAAATGAACTCGACAACGAATTTTTCTGTAGCCCTGAATAGGGATTTTGCTTCCACCCACTTGGTGACATAATCTGTACAAACCAAAATATAATTTTTCTTACGCGACATGGGTGAAATTGGTCCTACAAAGTCAAGGGCCCATTTCTTGAAAGGGTCTATCATAACTTGGGCATGCAAGGGCATTTCGTCAGCTGACATGGGTCTTCCTATCCTTTGATAACTATCACAACTCCTCACATACTTGGAAGCATCCTTGAAAATGCTAGGGAAATAGTAACATGAATGTAACACCTTATATGTCATACATTTGTAAGAAAAATGGCCACCACATGGTCCATCATGACAACTTCATAGGATTTCTTGTATCTCATCTTCTCGAACACATCTACGAATAATCAAATCTGGACCTATACGAAAAAGGTCATGACCAACCCACAAGCAATAGGCACTTTGCGTAATAGTTCCACGCTTATCATGAGGTGACAAATGAGATGGTAACTTCCTAGTAGCCAAATAGTTTTCCATATCTGCAAACCATGGGGTATTTATAGAAAGGGAAAAAAAGTGCTCGTCTGGGAAACTATCATCTACGGGAATATCATCATCCTCATTTTTTATTCATGAAAGAAAATCAGCTACCAAATTCTCCTTTCTAGGTCGGTCAAGGACGGTGATATTAAACTCTTGCAATAGCAGGAGCCACCTAGTCACTCGGCCATTAGTTATGGGTTTATTCATGAGAAATCTAATGACAGAGTGATATGTATGTAAAAATACTCTGTAACCTATGATGTAGTGGAGAAACTTATTAATAACATGAACTACTTCCAAGAATTCCTTTTCGGTAACTGTATAGTTTAACTTGGCAAGGGACAAGCTCTTTCTCACAAAATAAATGGCATAGGATTGTTGATCTTCCTTTTTCCCTAATACTCCTCCTATTGCGGTGTCAGAGGCATCATTGGATATGTGAAATGGGAGAGCCCAATTGCCCCCCCTAAGAACTGGTGCCACAAACAACTTAGCTTTCAGAGTTTCAAAGGCGGTTTGACACTGCTCGGTCCAAAGAAAATCAACATCCTTTATTAACAATCCAAACATGGGTGCAACAATATTTGTGAAATTTTCAATAAACCGTCGGTAGTATCCGACATGTCCAAGAAAGATTCTAACTTCTTTTTGAGTTTTTGGGGGTGGAAGTCTGACGATGACCTCAATCTTAGCATGATTGACTTTAATCCCTTCAGATGAAACGTGATGTCCTAGAACCACTCCTTCAGTCAATAACATTTTACATTTTTCATGACTTAAAGACAGGTTCATTTCTTTGCATCTGATAAGGAATTTTTCTAAATTATCTAAGGCTTCCTGGTAAGTATTGCCATATACTGTGAAGAATATCAACAAATATCCCTAGTACTTCTCGTTGAAATGCGGCATGATCATTACATACTCCAAATGGTAAGACCCTATAGGCATAGGCGCCCCAAGGACAAGTAAAGGTAGTCTTGTCCTGGTCCTTCGGTGCTATGAGAATTTGATTGTACCCGCTATATCCATCTAAAAAGGAGAAATATTTCTTCCCTGACAGGGTATCCAAGACTTGGTCAATGAAAGGAAGTGGAAAGTAATCTTCAGAGCGGCCTTGTTAAGTTCCCGGAAATCAACACAAATTCTCCATTTCCCGATTACTTTCTTTGGAACCACTACAAGCGGGGATACCCATTTACATTCGGAGATGGGATAAATGAAGCTGACATTTAATAACTTTTGGATCTCCTCTTTTACTATATCCTTGAGTGTTGGGTTCATCCTTCTTTGGGGTTTCCAAACAGGTGTTACTTCCCCCTAGGTATATATGTGATGAATACATGTGTCAGGTTGTATACCCTTCATGTCATTGTATTCCCGGGTGAATGCCCCCGATTGTTCTTTAAGGACACTTACTAACTGCTTTTGTTGGTCTGCATCTATCTCGAAATTTATATGTAGAAATTTCCATGGTCTAATCTCGTAGGGCATGGTATAAGATGTGGAAGACTCGTCTATCTCGAAGATAAAAGATGTCGAAGACAAAATCGATGAGTTCAACTATTCCCAAAATTATTCCCCAAACATGTACTCAAATTGGGGAAAATATTGTGGAAAATCAACAAACGTGATAGCAGAAATAAACTGGTTTAGCACATTTTTCGTTGTGTGTTCCTGAAGTGTCCAGGAATGATCACTTGGCAACATAGGCTCTTCCCAGTCCTCATTCTCATATGGAAATTCAAGCCACCATAGATTCTCCATGATAGGTTGAGTTGGTGGATATATGGTGAGCTTCTGGATAGAGAGTCCATTTGAGATGGTGATTTCTCCCTCTCTACAACCAATAAATGCATTGGTTGTGGTTAACCAAGGTATTCCAAAAATAACGTGATGGCCTTTGGTAGGATACTTTCAGTGGATGACAATAAAGTCTACTAGGTACTCCCATGAAGCTAAAGTAACTATGATATCATCCAAAATTCCTTCAAGTATAACCCTAGTCTTATCTACTAATTCCAAAATGGTTGGGGTAGGTCTAAGAAGAGGTTTTAACTGTAATTCCTCCAAGGTAGTAACGGTCATAACATTGATGGTTGCCCCTAGGTCTATGAGAGTGTTCCCAATGGAAACCTCATTAATGGTTATGGTCACTACGGGGTTTCCTGGGTTCCCATATTTTGCTACCTTAGGTTGCTATGATATGTACTCATAAAGTTCTCCTATCAAATGTACTGTTGGAGGATCCTTCTGCTTCCTTCCTGGATTCTTAATACACAATTATTTGACCACCTTACTGTAGATTGAGATATATTTAATGGCTTGCAGAAAGGGAATCTTGACACAAATATTCTTCAATTCATTCAAGATGTCCAATTATGGTCAGGTGGTAGGTTTCTCAATTACTAATATTTCCGGATAAGGAGGGGCCTTCATAATTTGTGAAGGTTCATTTTGGGGAAGCTTGGGTTCTTGGTCCTTAGAAATAATAACATCTTCCCACCTAGTGTCATATGTGGTTTGTTTGGGGGTTTCTTCTTCTTCTTCCTGGATGACCACTGAAGGTCTCTGCCTGTATAGAAATTTTCTCGACTTCAGTTGAATCTCCTGCAATGGAACATGAGAAATAACATATGTTGGGAAGGCATACATATCAACATTGGGAAGAGGTTGTGTGGGATTATTATTTGGATTGGGCACTGGTTGTGCCAGTAATAATGTTGGTCTTGGGGAGCTTGTATTCTGATATTGTTGTGGTTGTTGTGGAATAAGAGGTAAAGGTGGTGGAACAAAACCTAGCAGAAGTTGCGGGATGTTCGGTGGAAACTGAGGGTAAGGATTGTTGGGCATAGGAACATGTGGAGCTTGGGTGTTCCCTTGGTTATGATCTCCTCCCCATCCTTGAATCCAAGGATGGTGATATCGTGTAGACCAATTTTTCCAACTCGGTGAGTTCCACTGTTGTGGTTATTGATAATAGGGTGGAAATTGAGGCTGTAGATCCGGGTATGTAGGTTGATTCCTAGGCTACCATGACCTCCTAGGTGCATAAGAGGACTCCCCAGGATCCCCACTTCTATATATGGCTAACAAACTGGGCAATGATGGACATTTTTCAGTTGAGTGGTCCTCCATGTAGAAGCCACAAACTGAAATGTTATCTAATGGGCATTCCCTCGAGGGATGCTTCCTCCTGTATCTTGGGAAAAATATGGTCATTGTTGCATTTTCCTCCTCCCGTTTCTTTTTAATATTTAGGGTGTCCAACTCAGAACCTATTGTGCTTAAGATATCTGTTTTTAAGTTCTCTAAAAGGTTCCCTATCTCTACTTTCGTGATACCACCTGAACTAACTGGTTTCAAGTTTCTACTATAAGGATCTCGAACATTCTTCCTTGTTTTAGCTCTACTCATCGAGTAATTTTTACACATTTCACAGATCTCGGAAAATGGTTTATGGGAGATGTCACCTGATGCCATCAGGTTAAGTATCTCTAGGTATTCCTCTGAAATCCCCTTAAGGAAAATATCCCAAATTGCATCATCTGGAAGGTCATGGTACTTCAATTTATGTGAGATATAAGCAAATCGTTCCATATAATCCTCGATATTCTCATCCTCTAACTGTTGTATTTTGAAAATATCATTACGAGAATCCTTGGATTTGCAGTAATCTTGGTACTCCTTAAGGAATATACCTTTCATGGCTTCCCAAGATCTAATATTTGATTCTCCCAACCCCATGAACCATCTTAGTGCAAAGTCCTTGAGGGTGGCAGGAAAGAGTTTTAGTTTATGGGAATCTTGTAAGTAGTTGTAGCTCCTACATAAGATGTTGAACTCAAATAGGAAGGTATCCGGGTTTTTACTGCTTTTACCGTAAAAGGTGGGAAGTGTTGAGAGAGGAATATTTTACATATTGACATTCTGTGTGGTGCCAAAAATTGGAAACTCGAAGGTGGTTTCGGTTTGGTTTCCAAATTTTTCTCCCTCCTCATGTCTTACATTGTTGTGATCCTCTTGATCATCCATACTGGTTTGGTTTCCAAAAAGAGAGTACCTAGATGGTTTTATCCTCGCATAGAACAAAGTATCCCAAGGTTCTTGTTTAAGAAAGGTATCTCTCTGATGGGAAGGTCTTCCAACTGCTTGGATGTTTGGGAGTCTACTCGAGTGGGTTGAGATTATTGGTGCCAAAGTTTATGTGTCAATTTGAGAAACAATTGTATTGGCTGAACTACCAAACAAAGTATTCACCTGTTCAAGGTCTATGATGTCTACAAATTTAGGGTCTCCTGATGGTGGTAAAAAAACAAAGGTTGTGTTGGTTGGTTCTATGGACGGCTTGAGCGGTTTTGCCTCATGTCCCATTATTATTGATGTTTCAATTATCTGTTCTATAGTGCTCCATGTTTTAGTCTCTTCAGAGACTGCTTTAGTTCTTTGGGTTGAGCTAGCTCCTACTTTTCGATATCGGTCCGCAGAGTTTATGAGTGGAATGTTCCTTCCCCCAAAAAGTTCGGAAGGAACCTTGGTCAAAAGGTATGATTTGGTTTTAATGTATCTTCCCTTTGGGTCCCTAGGTCTGTTCATGAAATAAAACAAAAAGAAAAACTACCATTGGGTTTGGGGGAACTTGCTATAATAGATACGCAGGTTCTTACCTCTCATCTTAAAGTTCCCCCGCCACCAAACTAATGCTAGGGTTCAGAAAGGATCTATCTCCTAATTATTTCCTACCTTAAAACAACTCCCCGATAATGGTGCCGAAAATAGTGGGTGTTCTATATGCACTAAATCCTTCAATTAAATTGTCAACCCGGGGTAAGTAAACTTAGAGTTGCAACACTATATGTGCCAAGGTAGAAAATCTAGAGGAAGTATGATCTAACTAAGGAGATGGTCTATCTAAGGGTTAATCTACTTAAGCAAATACTATCAATGAGCAAACCCTATTGAGAACTTTGAACTATTTACCCTAATCAACTTTTAAACAATGGATTGATGGATAGTTCCTAAAGAAACAAAGGAAAACCCTACTTTGGACAATTTAACCTATTTGATCTAATGAGCAACAAGTAATCTATTCAATCTATTCAAATTAATGAGCAACAACAAGTAAGTTAATCTATTCAATCTATTCAATCTAATGAACATCAAAAAGTAAGCAAGTAAGCAATCAAACACCTAACTTATTCAGCAAGTAAACCTATCAAAACCATTCAGAAAGTAAACTAATCAAAACTATTCAGCCAATAAACTCTATTCTTAAGATAAAACTCATAATCATTTCTAATCTACAAAGGGAAATATTAACCTACTTAATCAAAAGCATCATGACAGTTGTTAGCACCATGTAAATCTGCCCGGCTGTTAAAACAGACGACAGGGGTAACTGTTGCAACCAACTTTAGAGCTGAGGCACTAGCCTGCTCAACTCAGAGAGGGATCTCTCGTGTCACTTGATATATCTATTGCAATCAGTGGCTAGATTTGGTTTGTTTTGGGGATTTTTATAAAGTTGTTGGCTAAGAAGGGGAGGAACACACAGGGCTATGGAGTCAAAATTTCTGAAAATGAATGAAAATAATGATCAACAAGTAGAACTCTCTAAAGGATAAAGGTTAAATGAGGCAATGAATCTGAGTTGTAAATTTAAATTTGCAGAGTGTAAGAGGAAAGAGGGAAAACAAGTAACTGCATCAGAGCATTAATTAAATGAATTCTAAATTAGTTAGGACAAGATACACACGGTTTAAATTGCTTAGGCCGAGAGCGTCACAAGACGATTTCTAGGCCTTTAGCTCTCCAATTTGAACATAAGATAGTGTAAATAGAATTAAAGAAACACAGGAAATACACACTATGAAAGAAGACAAAACTCATATCACAACCAATTAGAATCTTTTCATAAACATTTCCAAATGCTTCTGCATATGTATTCAATTCGGTCCTAGAAAAATTACAATAGAGTCCAGAACCACTAGAATTGTGCCCTTGCACTTCTGCCCCTCTTTAATACACTCAAAACCACTAACACTTATTCAATTCGAGTCCCTTTGGTGTGTAACTGCTTACAATAACTGAAACAAAACGTTTCATCTTCTACAATGATTACAAATGAGAGTTTTCAGAAAAAAAAAACGTTTCATGACCCCTGCAGATTCCTCTGACGCTCCAGCTCTCCTTCCTCTGCCATGTTTTCTTTGAAATTTCACTCATAATATTTCAAATATAATTTCATTTATCCATATTCTCATTAAACATTTGAGAATAATATATTTGAAATAAAAATAATTCCCAAATATTTTTCTATCCTGTAGAATTAAATTTCCATAATTTAATTCATGCCCGTGGTTTTTAAGACCATGTCTTGTTTGCCCAATTCACCATTTCATTGTAAAAACATTTACTTTTACCATTTCCGTGTGAAAAACATTTATTGTGTAATGTTTTTCCAATTTAACCTTTCACTGTGGAAAAACATTTACTGTGTAATGTTTTTCCAATCTATAGTCTTTGGCAAAATACCTTTTATCATCTTCTTTTACTTCTATAAAACCTTTGGATAAAAATTATCCAAGTTTCCATTCACTTCCATCTTCCATTTAATTATTTTCCATAGAAATAAACATTAGTCTCCTTGATTTGTAAAATTTAAATTTGACCTCTGTAAAACCTTTTCACCGTGAGGAGGAATCTCATTTATTGGAAATCCCATAATCATTATTGAAATGCACTCTTGGAAAAATGTCTCACATAAAACATATGATAAATGTTTGCATTTATTATATCGGTCTTGGGCTAAAAGTGGTTTATACCAAATAAACCATGGTAGTTTTCCCCGGTCCACCTTCACACAATTAACCTCCTCTTTACTTTAATCCCCGATATGTATGTTCGCCCTCCATCCAACCTTTGAATTTTCCATATTATAAATTGAGATTCGTGCCCATGATTTGACGTGATTTCATAAATTAATTATTGGATTAAATATTAATATAAAAAAAAATTATATTAATAATAGAAAAACCCCTTTTTTCTATTTTCTAAGGACTTTGGACATATGAGGCTTAACATGTGATTTTGTGGATGGGACAAGGGTGCTTAATAAAAGTTGTTTTTTTCATTTTCAATGGGAATATGAAAATAGCGGTAAAAATGAATGAAGTTATGGAACTAAGGGATTTAGATAGGAATTAAGGCTAGGTATAGGCTTGGGATATTTGCCAATTTTTGACTCATGGAATACATGACTATTTTGGATGATCGCATTGGGTGAAGGATTTAGGTGATGGGAGCTTGATGGAGTTGGTGAAAAAGTTAGAAAAGCTGAGTGGAAAAATACCACAAGGACAAGATGCTTTGGAAAAATAAAATGCAAATCAGCAGGTGATAACACCATCAACTTCTAATATTGGGAGTTGGAAAAAATGGTTTTGAGCAGACCGCTTTTTGCCCCGATGTACCTCTGGTGTTTCCATGTGTCCACGAACGAAACCATAATGGTTTCCCTGGCCCGCCTTCGAATAATTATCTTTCACGCTGCTTCATTTTCCGATATGTGCCTTAGTCGTTGATCCGAGCTTCTTCAAGATCGACGGTCTACGAGTTATACCTTTTGTGCCTTCGCTATATTTATCTATATGCCACTAGATATAGCTCGATCCCCCAAACTATCATACTTACACAGTGATATAGCATTTCACTAAATTTCTGAAATTTGGATCTTGATCTGAAAATTGTTATGGTGATAACATTGGCTCCAACTGGGGATGATATCCTCCCTGCGAGGTAGCAAAGAACTCGTAGATCCGGTGCCTGATCGATTGGGATGCTCTTGAAACATGTGTGTGTACCCTTCTCTGTCCTGTCACCAGTGTCTGCTGAAAACCAAACTCTGCACACTGCTCTTATCTGGATACTGAACACTGAATACACTGCTAAAATCTGACTGTACATACTACTGGAAATCCAAACTGAAAAATGCTTGACCAACAAGCTTATTTGCACACTCCTACCTACTCTAAAAATGCTGAAATGAATACTCAATCAAGTAATGCTAAAGTGCCAATGCAACCAATCAGGCAATTGGCTTCCCAATTTTTCTCCGCTCACATCTTTCTTAAACATGCAGACAAATGTAAAAGATGGCAGTTGAAAGAAAAAATTGAATCCAAAATATGAGCTTATGAATGAAATAAACTCCTCCTTCAATGATGACTGTAATAGGATGGCCATAGGATCTTGAAAAATCAATTTTTCTTGATGAGCAAAAACAGAAAGAAAAGCCTCTTTCATAAGTGTTTATTGCTCTTGCTCTATTTCTTTTGATTTGAGAACATTTTCAAATGAAATGGCAGCAATAGGTTTGTCTACTTCTCCATGCATCTCAACAAAAAAATTCATACATTCTTGAACATATTCAAATATGACAACCATATTATGTGCATCAAGGCTATCCTCTTGTTCATCAAACAATTTGGATTTGGTTTCATTAAACTTCTGGAAATTTGTTTGAGGACTGTCATTTTGACTTTCAAATGAATTAATAGAAATAAGTTCCTGCTCATAATCTTCTTGTAAATGTGAAAATCTAACATCATGAACTATCTCACAGTTTAGAGTTCTCATGGATGTATTTTCAAAACCATGATTTTCAAATGAATCAAATAAAATCATTGCATCTTCATTATCTTTCTGTATTTCTGATTGAAAAGTGGCATACATTGTTTTGTTGCTTTCCTGAAACTCTATGTCATTTTTTTGTTCATTGCTTAAAGTTTCCATAGATGCAGTTTCAGAATCCTCATCCATGTCTAGGCCACTTAGAATTTGAACAACAATATTGTTCATAGGGGAAGAAAGACAACCTTGAAACACTTTGTCTTGCTGAAAATCTTTCTTAACATCTTCATCAAGTTCGGGAGAAAGAAAATGAATTTTAACAACAATTTCTTGATCAGCTTCATTTTCAGCCAAAGGAGGGGATACTATTTGTTGTTGGGCTGAATATTCATAAAGGGCTTCCATGATTTCATCATTCATAAACTCTTCATTTCCAAAAACATTTTCAAGGTACTTAATGAAATGTTCACAAAATTCAAACAATCCTCATGAAATTCAACCCCCAACTTACATATGTGCATGTGAAATCTAATCAAGTGCAAGGCAACATCATTTCCTTTCCCATCTTTGAATTTAGGCAAATATTTTTGCCAATTTATGTGAGGAATACGATTGGAAAGCTAGGAATATGAGATCGATTCATTGGAGCATACCTTGCAAATATTGAACTCATCTTCGGACAATGGAGTCGCTAATGATGTTTTGGAAGCTGGATTTTGCATTGAGAGTGGAGTCGCCAGTGAAAGTTCAAATTTCTAGATTCTTCTACCAATGGAATCACCTTCAAACTGATTTTTTGATGAGTGGAGTCGCCAAAGCAGGAATTTAGCCAATATGTGCCTAAGTGTCTGTTGCTCTCAGACCTTAGAACTCAACCATGTCGTTCTTCCCAGGGAAAAATTTTCAATTTCATCCCCGACAACGACGCCAAAATGTTAGCACTCTGTAAATCTGTCTGGCTGTCAAAACATATGACAGGGGTAACTATTGCAACCAGCTTTAGAGCTGAGGCACTAGCCTGCTCAAGTCAGAGAGGTCTCTCTCATGTCACTTGATATATCTATGGCAATCAGTGGCTATATTTGGTTTGTTTTGGGGATTTTTATAAAGTTGTTGGCTAAGAAGGGGA
This sequence comes from Picea glauca, assembly GCA_000966675.3. Classification (NCBI taxonomy): domain Eukaryota; kingdom Viridiplantae; phylum Streptophyta; class Pinopsida; order Pinales; family Pinaceae; genus Picea; species Picea glauca. Next base: position 209,986 of record JZKD02S0011245.1, read on the forward strand.
GGAATACACAGGGCTATGGAGTCAAAATTTCTGAAAATGAATGAAAATAATGATCAGCAAGTAGAACTCTCCAGAGGATAAAGGGTAAATGAGGCAATGAATCTGAGTTGTAAATTTAAATTTGCAGAGTGTAAGAGGAAAGGGGGAAAACAAGTAACTACATTAGAGCATTAATTAAATGAATTTTGAATTAGTTAGGATGAGATACACACAGTTTAAATTGATTAGGCCGAGAGCATCACAAGATGATTTCTGGGCCTTTATCTCTCCAATTTAAACAGAATACGGTGTAAATGGAATTAAAGAAACATAGGAAATACACACTATGAAAGAAGACAAAACTCATATCACAGCGAATTAGAATCTTTTCATAAACAATTCCAAATGCTTCTGCATATGTATTCAATTAAGTCCCAAAAAAATTACAATAGAGTCTAGAACCACCAGAATTGTGCCCTTGCACTTATGCCCCTCTTTAATACACTCTAAACCTCTAACACTTATTCAATTCGAGTCCCTTTGGTGTGTAACTGATTACAATAACTAAAGCAAAACGTTTCAGCTTCTACACTGATTACAAATGAGAGTTTTCAGAAAAACGTTTCATGACCCCTGCAGATTCCTCTGATGCTCCAGCTCCTTCCTCTGCCATGTTCTCTTTGAAATTTTACTCGTAATATTTCAAATATAATTGCATTTATCCATATTCTCATTAAACATTTGGGAATAATATATTTGAAATAAAAATAATTCCCAAATATTTTTCTATCCTGTAGAATTAAATTTCCATAATTTAATTCATGCCCGTGGTTTTTAAGACCATGTCTTGTTTGCCCAATTCACCATTTCATTGTAAAAACATTTACTTTTACCATTTCCCTGTGAAAAACATTTACTGTGTAATGTTTTTCCAATTTAACCTTTCACTGTGGAAAAACATTTATTGTGTAATGTTTTTCCAATTTACCGTCTTTGGCAAAATACCTTTTATCTTCTTCTTTTACTTCTGTAAAACCTTTGGATAAAAATTATCCAAGTTTTCGTTCACGTGCATCTTCCATTTAATTATTTTCCATGGAAATAAACATTAGTCTCCTTGATTTGTAAAATTTAAATCTTACCTCTGTAAAACCTTTTCACCGTGAGGAGGAATCTCATTTATTGGAAATCCCATAATCATTATTGAAATGCACTCCTGGAAAAATGTCACACATAAAACATATGATAAATGTTTGCATTTATTATATCGGTCCTGGGCTAAAAGTGGTTTGATCCAAACTTCTTTTACCTCCGATGTGCTCCACATAAAAACACATGTCCACCAAATAAACCACGGTAGTTTTCCCCAATCCACCTTCACACAATTAACCTCCTCTTTACTTTAATCCCCGATATGTATGTGCACCCTCCATCCAACCTTTGACTTTTCCATATTATAAATTGAGATTCGTTCCCATGATTTGACGTGATTTCATAAATTAATTATTGGATTAAATATTAATATAAAAAATATTTATATTAATAATAAAAAACCCCCTTTTTCTATTTTCTAAGGACTTTGGGCATATGAGGCTTAACACGTGATTTTGTGGATGGGATAAGGGTGCTTAATAAAAGGCATATTTTTATTTTCAATGGGAATATGAAAATAACGGTAAAATTGAATGAAGTTATGGAACTAAGGGATTTAGATAGGAATTAAGGCTAGGTATAGGCTTGGGTTATTTGCCAATTTTTGACTCATGGAATACATGACTATTTTGGATGATCACATTGGGTGAAGGATTTAGGTGATGGGAGCTTGACGGAGCTGGTGAAAAAGTTAGAAAAGATGAGTGGAAAAATAACACAAGGACAAGATGCTTTGGAAAAATAAAATGCAAATCAGCAGGTGTTAACACCATCAACTTCCGATATCCGGAGTTGGAAAAAATGGTTTTGCGCAGACTGTTTTTTCCCCCGATGCACCTCTGGTGTTGCCCCGTGTCCATGAATGAAACCATAATGGTTTCCCAAGCCCGCCTTAGAATAATTATCTTTCGTGCTGCTTCATTTTTCGATATGTGCCTTAGCCGTTGATCCGGGCTTCTTCAAGATTGACAATCTGTCGAGTTATACCTTTTTTTCCTTCGCTATATTTGTCTATATGCTGCTGGATATAGCTCGGTCCCCCAAACTATCATACTTCCACAATGATATAGCATTTCGCTAAATTTCCGAAATTTGGACCCTGATCTGAAAATTGTTATGGTGAAAACACCAGTATTCAGAGATTAATCAAAAACTATTCTTAATCTACAATAACAAGAAAATTCAAATATGATGATTATGTCTTCGATGCCTTTTGACATCACGGTGACATCTAACGATTAGTGATAGCTCATGAGGAATAAATTCAATATTAACTTCTATGGAGAAATGAAAAGTATGAATCAAGCAATCTAACGAGAACTTAGCCATCATAAAAGAAATATCAACTATCCTGAAAATCCATGTGATCTCTCAATTTATGCATTAATCATCAATAATAAGAAAACACTATTCTACTTAATTCAAATGCACTCTTATGCTAACCTAAGAAAATTCACACGATTAGAAACTCGAAATTAAAAGCTTAATTCAAACTCAAACTTCTAATTAAAATTGCAATTTAAATCTAGAATGGAAATTTCATAAATTAAACTAAGCTAATCATATTATTAAAAACTCAGATTGCAAATTAAAATGCTTATAAAAACATAATTCAAATTCTACTTCTACCTTAGCATAATATAACAAAATTGATAAGCAAACTAGATCCATTAAAGCATGACTAAAATTGAGAATTAAATTAACAAAACTCGCAACTATTAATCCATCAAAACTTGTCAAAGAAACTCTGTACTCTGTGTTAAACTAATAATGTGTTCTAACTACTATGTTTTAACCTACATAAATTCACTTTAATATTTAATACACAACAAGGTTAGTATCTTGCAAGCCATTCACTAAAAATTAAAAGACACAACATATTAACAACTATCTCCTACAAGCAACCTGCAAAAGGAAATTTAAACAATTAAATGATGAACACCAAACACACAGTATTTAAAATGATAAAAACACATATAACAAAAAATGAAGGAAATGATAATTGCACAACTGAAATATGCAAGCTATCTATATAAGTATTCACCTAGACCACTGGTGGGCCCCCTAGTAGGTCATGGCTACTCCTCAACAACAAATCATGAGCTAAATCAACACGGTTCTGGCATTAAATTAAAAAACGCAGTCTAGCACAAGTTTTCGAAAATGTCTGAGTTACACAACAAAATAGATTCTAAAAATTCTTAACACTTTTTCTGACCACTACTGTGGTATTTATAATGACTAAAATTCGATAGGTCGGCCAATGGAAGGGTTGACCTCCTTTAAAAATGGTAAATTCCATTAAATGCATGCTAACAACCTTTAGCTTCTAGAAACTGTACGAGCCACTCAACGATTAGCACAACTGCCTAATCCGAGGTGTCAAGAGCTTAGTAGCTGGAGGCCACGAGGGTTAAAAAAACCCATGTCGTTAATTCACCCAGCACAGGCCTCCAATATAACAACCTCCAACTCGCCCACGCTCCAAGTGCTGGATACAGTGTCAGATGAAGTACCGGATCGGGTGTTGGATGGAGTGTCGAACGAGCTACCGGATGGAAAATCGCATGGAAAATTTGTCCTGTGACACATAGATCACGCATTAGATTCTTTTAGACATTAAATCAAATCGATTTTAACTCAAAACCATCGTAAAACATCAATTGTACATACCTGGTATAAAGCTATGATGAATTGATATAAAATCCTTCAAAACTTCTTCAAAATGGTTAAATACACATATAATACCAGTACAAAAAGGATTTAATCATCATCATAAATTAACCAAATCACGAGCCCAACACCTAGTGTGCCTTAACCTAGCACACCTCCTGGTACTCTCAGCAAGCTAAGATGTCAAGTTTGAGTTTTTGGTCAAAGTTAAAGGTTGACCAAGTCAAAGCAGTCATGACTTACTCTATGAAGTCAAAAAACAAGTTAGAAGGGACTTCTAACTTCAGAGCATGGAAGAAAAGGATTGAACTCATCCTTTCCAAGAATAAAGTGTTGGATATCATGAAAGGAAAGATCGTGGAACCACAATTTGAAGAAGGAAAAGAGAAGGAACCTCAGAACATTGCAGTTATGGAGAAGTTCAAGGACAATGCCATCAATGCCATGAGTATCATAGTGGACTCTGTAAAATAACCCTTGATACCCTACATCTCTCATCTTGACTCATCTAAGAAGATGTATGATGCCCTAACTAACCTCATCTCAGTTAGAAACATTAGACAAGTAATGAGTCTGAAGAATGAGCTTCGTGACATGAAAATGAATGATGATGACAACATAACATCATACTTTGTAAGAATCTCTTAGTTAAGAGATCAACTACAAGCTATTGAAGAAATCATTTCAGAGAAGGAACTGGTAAATATAGTACTCAATGTCCTTCCTAAGACATGGGATGCTTTTGCCACAAGCATGAACACAAGAAAGGATTATCCCACATTTGAAGAACTTTGGGCTTGTTGTGCACAAGAAGAATCAAGGATTAATGCAAAAGAGAAAACCCAAAATAAATACGAAGATCGAGCCTTTATAACAAAGTTCAAGAATTTCAGGAATAAGAAGAAGTTTGGCTTAAGGAAGAAACCAAATCAAGAAAATGATATGTGAAAGATAAAATGCTTAAATTGTCAAAAATATGGTCACTACAAGAATCATTGTCCTAAGTTAAAGAAAAGGAAGGAAACACTTGAAGCATCAGTTGTCGAAGAAAGGGAACCCTCAAAGAAGGCCAAGCAGGATAAAACATACTTCTTCTTCTAAGACAAGGTAACGATATTCTTCATAGTTCTTGTACGTACCATGATTACATAGTTTCTGTACATATCTTGCATATCTATTTCTTAGAAGATAAGATGTTCAAGTGAAAAAAATACCTATGAAAGAATAACAAGATAAGGATTGCTATCATGATGAATGCAAGTCAAGCAATACACATGAAAATATGAAGTACATTGACAATCCTTGGTAACAATTCCCGTGGAATCTAGTACATAAGTAACAACTGCAAGATAATCCTAAATCAGAATCAAACTTGAAGAAAACCAGAAGAAGTCAAAACAGAAAGAAGTCAACAATCAAGGGGAAATTAGAAAAAGACTTGTGACACTTTGCAGAAGGCAATAAGGATGCAGATGAAATCATGGACTCTCTTATATGGAGGGAGATGAATATATAATTCCAAAAGAAGAGCATCCATTCATGCATGAAGCAAGGATTAAGAGGGAGATAATCCTAAATGATATGATCCATTGAGGATTATGATTTATCTGTCCATGTTCCAAATTGAAAGTAGCAACCATGATAAACAACATGTGTTCAGTTTGACTCTAGAAGAAGTCTTCTTCGAAAATAAGCCTTAAAGTATCCTTGGTTGTCCATATACATCCATGATTCTATGATGAAAGGAAGAAGTTGGAATTTTCAGGGCATATAGAATACCCCATGGAGCCAAGAGCTAAAGAGAGACATAAGGAAGAACATGAAGATTCCAAGAAAGAAAGAAAAGCAAGAACAACCAACTATTATACCGAGAATCACAAGACTACCAGCGTGATTTGAACCCACTAAGAAACAATCGAGCAGAAGAAATGGAAGTTATGATAAAGAACAATGTATAGAAAATATGAAAAAGACTTATGAATTGAAGCATTACAACATTCATAGGTTATTCCAGAAGGAGGGACAAGACTATGACAATAGCTTGTTCCAGATATACCTCTTATAGTATCCATGGATTGAATTTTACATGTAAAAGACTATTCTTCCCAAAAAAGCAAGTGAGAAATAAGCTTATACCAGAAAGAGACCCATGTATGCCTATATAAGAAGACCTTCTATGGATTCAAACAACTTGATGCAGAGTATCTCATGTACAACATAAGTGTGGTGAAAACCTTCTATGACAGAGATAGTATATTAGAATAATTACTTGGAAGTATGGGATTATGGATTGCTAATCCATGGAAAACTCTCATGATGACAGAAGAAGTGCTACTTGGATATGTTTTTTCCCAAATGGGCTAATTTTCCATGGTTTTTCCCCAAAAAATATTTGCCAATTTTTATTTTTTCTAAAAATGATTCGCCCAAATTCCATAGAATAAAATTATTTTACCTTAAAAATCGCCAAAATTTTATAGAAAGTATATAAAATCCTTAGAATTTTGAATTTTTTTACAAAACTATCGCCAAACATTTTACATTTTGCATATTAAGGACTAGTAATATCATCTCATGTTTCTACCTATTAATATAAATTTCCATCCTTAAAATCATCCATGGTTTCAGTTTGAACCTTGCCACGATGTCATGAGCTAGCAAGAAACAAAAGTGTTGAATTCAACCATGATATATTGTAATGATTAGAGCTATATGAAGCCTTCACAGAAAAATAGTGTTCCATGATAGACCAGAGTACATTGAGATCAAGCATTACATTATCCATGATGAAGTCCAGAAAAGAGAAGTGGTTATCCAATATATCTCCACAAATGAGTAGACAACATATATTTTGGTAAAGCCTTTGTCCAAGATGAAAAAAAAAGTTATGTACTTAAGAAACAAGTTGGGGCTCGTGGAGACGACTTCCTTATTGAAAAAGGAATACATTACTCCCAGTTTGGGAGGAAGCATTGATGTGTTATTGATTTATGGACAATCATTTTTCAGTTCAAAAAATGGTTCAGGATGAGCAGTTCCTTTCCAGTTCGGAAAGTGGTTTGAGATTTCTAACGGACAAGAATTTTCCCGTTCAGAAAATGGTCCAGATCAGACAGTCATTTTCGTAATGAAAATGGTTCAATAGAGTGTTGATGTACCATAGATAGTGATTCCCCTTGTGGCCAGTGTAGGGGAATGGTCTAGGATAGTCATTCTTCTTGGTAGTCACTCTAAGTAGTGGTCAAGTAGAATGTTCCACCTCGTCGAGCAGTCATTCTTTTGAAGTTCACAGTTGTGAGTAATTTTGAAGAATGGTCTATTTTGGAGGTTGGTGCAGGATAGTCATTTCCATTAGGAAATGATCTGGACAGTCATTCCCTAGGGCAGACTCATTCTATCCAGGTTTCACTATGATTAGTGCCGGAGGAATGGCCCAGTTAGGTGAATGGTCCAGGTTCAACAATCAGGGATAGGCATTCCCTAGGGCATACTCATTATGTCCAGGTTGCACTATGACTAATGCCTGAGGAATGGCCCAGTTAGGTAAATGGTCTAGGCTCATAAATCAGGGACAATTATTCTTCTATGCTTGAGAAGAATAGTCTAGATAGCTCATGGCTGACGTTTTACATTATGAGGGCAAATGATCTTCCAGATATCACAGATGTGAGTGGAAGAATGGCCCAAATGAATCAATTTATATCATGATATTGTTTTATGCAGGTTGATATCAGATTATATGATTGCTATGGAGACTGTATGTCTCTGGATAGTAGATGTATGCTATTGTGGTGGATGTGTTTCACTGGTTGTGACTATGTTTCAATGATTAAGTAGTCATGTGCTACTTGGTGTGGTTGTGTACCACTTGATAGTAGTTGTGTACTACTATGGATATACACAATTGTGTTCTATTGATTGACATTGTTCTGATTTCCATGTAGACTATCAATAGTGTTGAAAATGATTATCAACTAGATGGATAGTCAGTGCACTGATGGACAGACATTATCCAGATGAAAAATGGTCCATGACATTTCTTCTTCTAGGACGTATGTTTGGATTAGAAGAATAGTCCTTGTATCCCATGGCGTGGCTTCCAACATTTGTTGGAATAGTTATTCTTCTAGGACATATGTCCGAATTAGAAGAATGGTTCTTGTATCACTCTGTGGAGTGAGTGACTTATTCAACATCATGCCAGATTAATTAGATGGAGTATGTCTTTGAGAGATGATGCGGTTGATGCTATCAGATGATACTGATAGTGATGATGGTGCTCATGATCTAATCATGAGATAGACTGTATGGCTATGATGATGCTACCAGTTGAATGGTATGTTTGTGCTCAAGAACATTGCTTTCAATACCTCCCTAGCTAGGAGGGAGTGTTGATATTATGGCAGATGCGGGAGGTATTAACCTCCATGTGTAACTCTGAAAATAATAGAATATTTCAGGAAGCAAGAAGGAAACCCTAAAGCATTGGACATAACCCTAGAAGACAAGTCGATTAAAGGAAATATTTAATATTGAGTTTTTAGCCTCCAGAATGAGAAGTCGACCCAAACAACTAAGGAGGAGCAGTATAAATACAAGATGCCAGAGCTCACTTGACAGATACAGCTCACAACTACAGAAATTTAAGAGTGCGCACTGCATAAATTTAGTAAGTGTGCAAGTATGGAGAGTAGTTGCAGTTGCAGCTACTGCAAATTATATTTTTGGTTTAGGATTGGAATTTCTCTTGGTTATGGTTTTGACTTTCTCTTGGTTATGTTTTGGACTTTCTTCCTTATGTGATATCTCTGGAGAGAGGTATGCTACATTGATTGGCTATTAGGCCTAGGGTTTTCTTCCAAAATTATTCTCTGTCAAGGTTAAGGTGCTCAGGGGTGGCTTCGGCTTATGGTTGGGTGGCAATATTGTTATATTGTCTATGGTGAAATGAGCACACCTATTATTTCTAACAGTTTTGAGGGTCAGAGGCAGTGCACAAGGGGTCATCAATCCAATTTTGATCAGACTGGGGAGGGCTTATAGGGATGGTGCAGGGGATGGGGGGTGAAGAGGGGTCAGGACGATCGTGTCGGGCGACAAATTTATAATAGGTCGGCCCGTGCTTAGGTTTTCCTTATTTACGTGGTATTGGAGAGACACATACAAGAACAATAATTGAGTGCAGACAATATCTAGACACCATATGGGAGAAAGAACCGACGAGAACAATAGTGCCTCGACACCAGTGGAGAGAAGGATCATGCGAGGAATGGAAATTTGAGTGGATTTTCAGAATGAAATAACCATTGTGAGGCCTTACCTCCATAAAAACTGTGGAAGTGACAGGGAAAGGATCCATAAAGACTGAAGTGATGGCACCGAACTGCCTTGTACCTACTTTGGTAAGCCTCGCTCAGTGTTGTATGTGCTCCATTAAACTCTCTTTCATGTGCAAGCGCACTACCTCCCTTTTAGAGTCAATGATAAGCATGGTGAGTTGATGAGGATGAAGGTTGGCAACAATGGGCGTTAACTGCGTCGGGATCATGTGTGCCAGGTGTTGCAGGGTCGTCAAGTGTCACCCCATCTGGGGCATTGGATGTTTTATTATTAATGTTTGTTATTTTTCATATTATGTTTGGTCTTCGTAACATTTCTTCTCATGTTATCTTCATATTTATATAATCCAAATAGAAGAGGCAAGAAACCATTCAATTGTTCATGTATTGAATATTCTAAATGAAATTGTGTGGATATATTGATTATAATGAGAAATCATGTGGAGAATAGTCAAGAGGTTTATTGCTTCAATGGTCACCTCAACTAGAAGGTTTTTCCTCATCATTATATGGGTGAATTTAGTATGAACTTTGGATGGAAGTCCATTCTTGATAACTTCTCATTGGGAGTCAATGAGTCATTACTACTACAAATCATTGAAGTGGTGACTCTCTCGTGCACTTTGGACATTGTAGCTCATTTGAATTGGTGGTTTCCAACCTCTAATTGGAAAATGTATCTCATTTGAATCGGTGGTTTCCAACCTCTAATTGAATTATACCTGTGACCCATGAAAATGTCATGATACATAACAACCCTCTATTTCCTCCTACCCCAATTGTCCTTTGAAGATTCTCTTTATATATAACCATTGTATTGTTCTTGAAAGATCCATTAGAAACACTATATGGGGTTGACTTAACAATGAATAGGTATATCAAGACCTCCTACATCAAATCCTTCCATTGTATGTGCATTCACACATACCCTCGCTAGAAGACCTCTTGAAGTATTCATTTTCATAAAAAAACAAATCCCTCGATTTTTTAACAACATAATCATCTTGATTCACTTCAGCTTTCCCTTTCCCTTGTTTTGGGGTATGCGAGTAATAAAAATGATAATCTAATATCATAATGATTTTCAACCATCACTAATTTTAAAAAATTTGAGAGTTCAACCACTACTAATTAAAAATATTTGATAGTTCAATCATTACTAATTAAACGAATTTTGATAGAGCATGTTATCGTTCTTAAAGAGTTTGTTGTAAGTAGGTATTAAAATTGAAGTTGTCATTGTCTTTCAAAATCCATTTAGCTCATGATAGAAGGACATAACATTAATCCCCATGCAAATGAAAATTAAAATAAAAAAATCGCTTGTCAAAATTGAAATGAAAATTACTTCATATTTTTTCAATTGAAGGGTAAGGAATTTTTTTTAATATGTTATGCTTGTCATTTTTTTATAGGTTTTTTTAATTTTATAAGTCATTTCCCCCTATACCTTAGCAATTAAAAAAAATCATAACTAATCAAGACTTTTATTTCCAAAATCATATGATAGATATGTTGACATAGGGGAAGACCCAGGGTTCAACGCTACAACAACGCACCAACAAAACCCTAACTATCGGCCTTTTCGGCAACACCTACGAAGCAGATGAAGTCTCACCTGAGGTAGAGGTAGGGGTGGTTGCAGGACTCAGATATCTGCAACCTTAGCTGGGACACAGATCTGTGACTGTAACACCTTAACAGATCACTTAGCAATTATGATTCATTAATATTCAGTCTTAGTTTACAACACAGCTAAACCCTAAAAACAGACCAACGCAACGTTCACACAGATCCAATAGATTCAAGCACTAAGAATACCAATAGAGATCAGATCTAGCATCCATTCACATTATTCAACACTAAGCTATCATATCAGATTCATCTATCATCTAACATCACACTAAGCATTGAATCACATGAACAAAAGAACATCCAAAAAGCACAAAGCATTCACAACAAAAGATATACATGGTTCACCCCACCCTGGGGCTACGTCCACCAACTCTTCACCTTCTTTATTAGCTTCGATCAATATTCTTACATGCACAAAGCCTCAAAATCAACTCCGCAGAGGACATGAGATCTACGCACCTCGCTAGATCCTCCTTCCTTGAGTTATAACACAAAGCCTTCCACTGTCTCTTACAATCACTTGCACTTAGCTCTACAAGCCTCACATAGTATGCACAAAGCAATTACCACTTATCACTTAACACTTAGCACTTAGCACACTTGCAACTGACTAGTCACTACTAGTCACTATTCACTACTTCTTACATCGCCTAGACTTCTATTTATACATTACAAAATAGGCCTAAGCATGGGTAAACCCATGGGCTGACATACCAATACCCATTACATAAGCCCAAAACCCAAAAAGGCCTTAAAAAGGGGTTGAGATCCTGCGATCCACTTCGTCTTGTGCTCCGCCTTCGTCAGCCTGTCGAAGTCCCAAAAATAGGTCAAACATGACCAAGGATTCTCAAAACTTGGTCAAGGGCCAACAAGATAAACTTGGAGACTACTTAGGAGATAGTTATGAGCATTTGAGCATTTGACACCTTATTATCCTCAAGAAAATGCTTAGGTTGAAGTGGTTAACAAAATATTAAAGACTATGTTGCAAAAAGTAGTAAACTCACATAAGTCTAAGTGGCTTATGATGCTTTCCTATGCACTTTGGGATTTCTAGACTTTGATGAAAACTATGACTTGTTTCTCACCATTTCAGTTGACATATATATTAGAAGAAACTATCTCGATTGAATTTGAGCTTCCCTCACTTTGACTAGCCCCTTGAACTTATTTTCAATGATTCCATAAATGAATAATGTCTTGTGTTTATGGAACAATTGCATGAGCACCATTGAGATGTCGAGACTACAATAGAAGTGCATTGAAAATGGGTCAAAAATCAATATGACCCATCTATTTTTCCTTTCACCTTCAAGGAAGGTGAACTTGTCCTGTCTATGACAGAGACAGAGAATATTGGTCAAGGAAAGTTTGAATTTTTTTTCACAGAAACTGGGGAAGTTTTTCATTAAAATGGTATGGTCAAGACCACTGAGATACAAAATACAATCTTCAGAAGGTCTCGTAGACCTCCATATCTTAAGACTAGTCCAAAGTTTACAAAAATTATGTCTGGGTCCTTAAGGATTGTCCAAAAACTTAAGCTACTTCTAATCTGAGAGGCATACAACCGGTAAAAAATATGTTAATAAATAAAGATAGAAAAAACATGACTATTGCATTTTTAAAGTAAATCAACTACCATGTTCTTTCTTGATAACTTGGATTTCTTGTTGGTCCCAATCGCCCATTGAGGCTTCTGAAATATTCCTTGAGACGTTCCCATTGTTGGTCGAGGTGGAAGGTTGCCCTTGGTTTTCCTCGCACTATTCGAGACGATAATGGAGGTATTCAATTTGAATACGTTGCACAAATACTTCATCCTGAAGCTGCTCGATGAAAAGTTGATGTCGAGACAAATTTTCTAGCTCAAAGGAGACCATGGAGATGATGGCTCCATATTTAATTTTTAACTTCTAACATTTTGCGCACTCGAATTTAGGATCTAACTGACCTTGTCTTTCTTTTCTCTCCTTAGCATCCATGCTTCTACGACGGTGCCAGACTATACAATGCCTTCAAATTGAAGGGGAATTACTGCCAGGGTCCAGGGAGAGGAGGGGTACTAAGAGACTGAGCCACACTTTGGCTGCACTAAATCAAGGGGCAACAGATGAAAAAATTTGGAGCCAGGCTAGGCTGGAAATCCCACCCAGAAAGAGGAAATCTCTCAAACCAGAAAGAAACCACTCAGAAATAGATCCAGAAAGAAATCGCTCAAACCACCTAGAGAAAAATGCATAGGTCAAAGGAAAGAGGCAATGAGATTTATTTAAATTCCTGGGGTAACACCTTGCATGATCTTCCATGATGTTGTTATGAACCCTATGATAATTCAAGTACGAGGGGAAATGTTAAGAATGTTGATACAAGAATTTGGATAGTAACTTATCCATCTAGAAACCATCATGCCAAAGGATTTCTAAGGGTGTCGAAGAACCTGAGTTGACATCTGTTGATCTCACCATCTCCATCTGAGAATTTCCTTTTGGTCCCTCATTCGCTGCACATGAATGTTCCCTCCTGAAACCAATGAGAGTACCTATGAGAGGAGGGCCTCCTCTCTTCCTCATGATGGCTTGATGGTACTTCTCACAGGAAGCACAGTAAACCATCTGCCTTAAAAAGCCTTGACCTCGTGTCCAAATATGCACACAAGAGAGCATGTGTTGCATTGTCTTGCCACGTGTCACTCCCCATAGAGCGTGGGCCCGAGGATTCAATCTATGACCTAGTTTCATGGAAAGGAAGCTCAGAATTCACATCCACGAACCCCCAAGATACTCGGGACCTTGTCGATGGCCTTATTGGCCATTTTATCTGCCTCTTCACTATTGTTTCGGAGGACATGAAAATAATTGATTTTCATGGAACCTACAAGGAGGAAGATTCTATCTATTAGAATTCTTAGGCCCACGTTATGAGGAGAGGAGCCTAATATCATTTTCCTTATTGTTGTCTTCGAATCTCCGACTACATTCAGAATTTGTATTTGCCTTTGTTTTTTCAAGTGGATCCATTGAAGAAGGGAATAAGCCTCTTCTTTGTTGTTTGTTTCCCTTCCCAAATTCTAGAAGTAGTCCAAAATTTTATTTCCTCTAGGCCCAAAAAGAA
>JZKD02S0011245.1:223930-237105 GCA_000966675.3 Picea glauca
TGAGTAGAATTGGATCGTGAATAGGGCTGAAGTTTGAATTTCAAAATCCAAGTGTTTTAGGCTCTACTCCACCTTGATTGATCCTCTAATCTTAGCCTTTTGGAGATTAAGAGATCCATCATCTGGGTGATTTCCTTTCTACAATTTGTGGGTGGATCCATTTATTCCGAAAAATAACTCTATTTTGGGCAAGCCAGATATGCCAACTCACAAATTTGGGAGAAGATTTCCACAAGATTTTAAAAACCTCTTTCCATTTGAAGGATCCTTGATAGTAATTTTACCATTTTCCCATTAAGGTTTTGAATTTAGAGGGCCATATTACATGATGAGACAACTCAAGATATATTATACCCCAAGTTTTCTTATAGAAGAGGCACTCCCAAATAAAATGCTGGATTGATTCTTGGCTTCTTTGGCAGAGAGCGCAGAGGAAAGGGCCATGAAACCATCTTTTCATAGGGTTTTCCCAATTTATTCTAGTTTCGGGGGGCATCTCCCTTGATGTACTTGATCAAGAAATGTGCCTTTTTTTGCAGGTGGGGAGGAGGATTTCCTAACTTCCAACCCCCGCCAAGAGCCATCCTGATTCCATTTTGAGATATCATGCAACATAGATTTTTGTTGCGATAACATCTAGCCTTTTAATTCTTCAATCTCTATAATGTTGAACAAGGGGAGGGAGCCCATGATTGGGTCTTGCAAGAGAAGAATTGTTTTTCCATTTCCTGGGACCTGTTGGAACACATACAATTTTGTACTTTTGAGCTTTACATTCTCCACTTCATGAAAATATAATCTTTCCCAAAACGGTAACTTAGAAAATAACTTTCGAATTTTAAATCAAATTCATTTCTGGTTAATTAGAAATAAAGCACGAGTGATATCCACTGTTGATGAAGTTTTTCGGTTTGATCGAACGATCCTAATATCTCTGGAGTGTTGGAGCTGCCTAATTGTTAAATAGGTAAATCACTAAAGGTCGCTTCGGAGCTTTGCGCTTCAGGCGTTGCGATAAGTCATAACGATAAAATCCATGAAACCCGAAAGTGTATGTCAATCACTTTTCGCAAACCTTTAAAGGACACGAGTCATAGTACATGTGTATCTCTTGAGTCTTCCCTGAGTTGACACGTGGCACCAATTTTTGACATTTTCGTTTGAAGATTTATACAATTCCAAGTAACATGTGGCACCTCCCTTTTATCAACAGGTCATCTAGAATGACGTCATCTACGCCACGTCACTACAGGAGATAACCCTTCAGAAATATAACAATGAACTAATTCACAAATCAACGAAGCACTAAAATGTCGAAGTATTAAAATTTAATTAATTAAGTTAATCATGGTCAATAGATAGTAAATGACTCCGCACTTCGAGGTTCAGACATTTACCCCTCATCATATCCTAAAATCCCCGAAGTCTAAATTTCCAAAACACTTAAAGTTAAATATGATTAATTAAGACTTAAAATCGATTACCAGATAATTAATCACTTCGCAGTTTTGGGTTTTAGAGATTTTCTCTCGAGCTAAATTTAAATTTCCTAAAGTTCGAACTGTCGAGACACTCGAAATAAATGCACTTTTTAAACATGATTAATTAAAATGTTAAAAAATATTATCCAGGGATTAACCTTCGTAGATTCAGGATTTAGATAATTCTCACTCTGTCTCATCTAAATTTCCCGAACACGAAAGACCGAATATTAATGGCATTTGTGACTAATCAACGATAATGATTTTTAATGTATATTACGGATCACCAGGTAGACTTTTCCATTAAATTTGATAAATTTTCCATCAGTAAGGCTATACTAGAATCAATGCATCTGATGTGAATAAAAATACTTTGATTTTGAATTTCATTTTCACCTTCCGCAAAGTAGCAAGTTTTATCTGATTGAGAAGCTCACACAATTCGTTTGCAACAAGTAACCTTGTTTTGTTCTCTCAATATCATGGAACCACGAAAGATGATGAAGAAGGTTGATGCAACTAGCGAGGGTTCAAATATAAATGCGAACGTTCTTTCAGACACTATGTTGCGAGCTATAGACTCTGTTAAATCTTGGACACAGGTGTTCGAGGTTCTGGAACATGAGATCATAAAATGTCCAGAATATTCTGGTGATGAAGAAGAAGATACTCATGAAGATAAAATCAGATATATAGCTCAGTCAGAGCTACACAAGATAGTTGCGCAGCCACGACTCATGTCATATAACGATATGATAAGCTGGGCATTGGAAAATATCGATGTCCAAACCAGGAGCATCATCAACCACCAGAATGTTGTCGTTGGTTCTTTCCGACCATAACACCTCCAAGTAATGTATAAGCTATCTTCCAATCCTAAATATAATTACAATGCTGCATTTATGTTGGAGTTTGAGCAACAGGAATGCATACAATATGACAAGAGTTATCCTGATATAATCAAGTTTTGGTGGAGGTACCCAGAGAAATTCAGGGCCGACGGTCATGGCATGTATGCCACAACGTTGTTGGAAACTCACATGATTTATGTATCCATGATGTTATATTGATTGTTCGGTAAGAATATTCCTACTCATTTCCCAATGGAATGGGTATCGATCATGCACGAGGTGGTCAAGGGATACACTTTTAATTGGGAAAAAAATTTGTCAGATAATTTGGACAAATAAATTACTCAATACAAAATGGTGAAATCAAAGGGGCAGCCCGCCCCTTTCTATATGTCTACGTATGTCATGGACACTATCTGTTTCATGACTCCTTTCCCATTGATGAATTGGAGATGGGCCCCGACCAATGCAAAGCCTATCTAGTTTTACCATTCCAAGCTGTGGGAGGTAAAAGAAAAGGATTTCTTTTACAAAATCGGTCACAATGTAGTGGTACATGTTCATATAGCCATATATGGTCACCCACCCCCTTGAATTTTAGAAAGAATTATGGGGAGTCTCGACAAACTAGCAGATTAGTTCATTGAGGAAAAATTCTCTTATATTAAGGTTTTCGGATGTTAAGTTCCTCCCCATTCTCTCCTGTGATTTTTACCAAACCGGTTGGTATGCAGAGAGGCAGCTTACCAGACAGTAACGGGAGGCATCAACAAGGAGCTTAAGGCAGCCCAGAAAAAGGTATGGCCTACCTTCCCTATCCAGGTTGGTATGTTTTCACTATTAGACTTCGGTCATTCCAAAGTGGAGGCTGCAACTTTGGAAGATGTCAAATTGGTTGACAATGAGTTCAAAAGGAACGACCCACACAAAATCATGGAGAACCACGTGTCCCAATACAACATGAAAATATATGTGCATGAAAAATCCCCACATGATGAAATATTCAAGGGAGTTAGGTCTTATGAGGAGGTACTGAACATATTCCAAACCTTGTCCCTAGATCAACAGGCTCATTTCCTCAGTTTCCAAAGACACAGGCGAAACAATTTGCCAAAAATACTACAAGGAGACTGTCTATGAAGATTGGTATTCTTGTTACTTTGTTGACACCTCTGCAGTCTAGTTTTGGAAATCCTAGTTCCAAAGTCATTTTTGTAGGTGATCTCACCCCAATCTTGCTCGGAGAGATGCCTACTTCAGATTTCTTCTTTAGCAAGAAATGAAGGGCCATCGTCAAAAGAGAATCACAGTAGAAAGATGAGCAAATAACCAAAAGGCAGAGGATGTCGTATGGCGGAAATAATCACGATGATTCATAATTCACGAAAGAAGTTGCAGGTTCATTGGGTGTCTTTGCCACTACAAATCAATGGCCTGTGGAGAATTTGGCAGAGAAACTAAGACATAAAGGCTTATTGGTGGGGCAATTGCAAGATCAAATACTGACCATGGAACAGACTGTAAAGAATAAGATGAGCCAAGACTTTGAACAAATCATAGCTTATGACCTGCATCAAATCCAACAACTATGGGCTAACTTCGAGGAGCTCCATCGAAATTCATAGGCCAAAAAAGGATTGGTCACTCAACGTTATGAGTAAATAAGTCAATTTCAAGCCAGATTAGACCTGACTAAAGGTACATCAGTAGATATTTCATCTTTCCAAACTCAAGCACTGGAAATAAATGAAAAACTAGAAATGACCCAACAAGATCTTTTTATGAAGGTTGATGTCATCCAGAAGTGCTACCAGGTAGTAGACCTTTCTCTGAAGGATGTCTATATTAAGGAAATAGAAGCTCCCTCATCCTGAGCTAATTTTCAAGAAGCCATCATATTGGCACAACAAGATAATTTCCCTAATTTTCCTCGGCTTTCCCCTTCTGAACAAATAAGAGGTGATATGGCCCTGAAGGTGTGGAAAATCAATTTGGTAGAGAGTAAGAGATTAGGCTAGGAGGTGAAGGATGCTTGCCAAGAAGTGTTATCATCCTTAGAAAAAAAACTAATTTATTTTGAGGGCAGCAGTATCGCGGAGGCCCTGGGACAAATCGATATTGAAATGAACCAGCATAATTCTAGAAAGAACAAGGAAGAAACTCTGGCAGCCATTCAAGAAATGAGCCAGATCGATCTTCTTAATATTAATAAATGGCTAGTGGAACCAAGTTCACAGCCCCAGGCCATAGCTTAGGAGGTGAAAAGGATCCAAGGAAAGCTACCTCAAGTAGAAAGGAAATTATACAATTTTGAGGTGAATGAAACGATTGATCCATCAAGGTTGGTGGTGGAATTTTTAAATAGATGCAACCAATGCATTGAGCATGGAAAAGCAAGCAAAGTGGGAAGCAAGTAAGAAAGTGTCATTTCATTACTGAATATAGCTGGAGAGACAAATGGAAACAAGACTACAACAACTAAGACATTATGTCAAACTATTGAGAATACCAGACGACAAATGTGTCCAGCCTAAAGGAATGAGGAAAATAAATGTTTTTCAGTAGGTGAAGAGATAGAAGAAAATGCCAACAAAGCTCATTGGATTTTACACACTGCTATCTTATTTCAGAATTATGCTATTTTAATTAAAAATTGTAAGAAGTCCAATCATTTTGAGTTGTGAAAGATTTTGTATAAATACATATATGTAAGATCTATTGAGGGCTGCTTCTTGCTGGATGTAATAGAGAAAACTCTCATTTGTGAGTATTAATACAAGTGCAGACAAAGATTCCAATTTTTTTCCAGTTTGAGTTATGTGTTTCTCTTGTATTTTCATATCTATGAATTTCCTTATGTAATTTCTTGATAAGGGATTGATTGCAATTTAGTATCACGACTATTGTAACCATATTATCTCAGTAATTCGTTAAGTAAGCAGTTTTTCCTTTGTAATTGTTGTTAGTAATACAAGACCTGCAAGTTATTTGAATTACTGCATCTTATATCATGTTCAAGAGTGCACTCTTTACTTTTTTCTACTGCAAACAAGGTGAGACTCATCTGCCATGGATGCCTAGATTTGTTTAACAATTTTGTAAGTTTCTCCCACACCATTTGATATTATAATTATGACTCAGACAACGATATACGGCCTTTGTACTGTCGTATTATTAATTTCATTTAAGGATTTTTCTTATATAACTAAAGGTAGAAAAAACACTCTTTTTAAACATTCCTAATGCCTGACATTGATCTTTGAGCCTTAAGTTTAATCTCAGGAACAACATCTTTTTGGTGTCGTTGCCGAGGACGGAGAAACGAAGTTATTTTTCTGTGGGAAAATGACAAGGTAAATTTCTATCTTTGATGGTGAACAAAGATTGAATACATAAGTAATGATTATTTTTATTTTTCACTTGGTGACTCCACCATAGATAAAACTGGCATTCGGTTGAAAGAATACTAGAAAAAATCCAGATGATAAGCAGACCACACCAGTATTAGATCCCGAAAGGCTATTAAAACCAAAGGGATACCTCAAATCGACTGTTGCGTCAGCAGGTAAAGTATATCAACCCAAAGTTACACAAGTTAATACTAAGGTTCAGATTGAAGAGCTAACCCCTGAAGAAATTTTTAAATAAATACCCTCTACGAAGGCATCAGCTAGTAGATTTGAGGTTAAGCTTGAGAATCTGAAGGTAATTGTACCCAAGATAAAAGTTGAGACTGAATTGAATGATACTCCTACCAGTCAGAACAAAAGATCACATTTGATACATGTTGTCATTGACACCCTGTCGATCCCATCCCTGCTTGAAGTAATATGGAAAATGTTTTTTGATGGTGCTTCATCCTATGAAGGAGCAGGGGATGGAGTGTTATTTGTAGCTCCAGGAGATGAGTACGTCATTCCCTTCTCATATAGATTACAGTGGGACATTGATTATACGAATAATGTATGTGAATATGAAGCTCTAGTCTTGGGATTAGAAGCCACTAGAAAGTTAAAAATTGAACATCTGATAGTTTATGGTGATGCAAAACTTATTGTGAAACAAGTAAAACAACAATATCAAGCCAAGCATCCAAGGATGACATCATACATAAATTGCACCTGAGATTTGATAAAGAATTTCTTCTCATCCTTTAATATTCACTCTATTCCCAAGATGGAAAATCAACAGGTTGATTCTTTAGCCAAAGATGTTGCAACCTTTGTACCACCTACTGTCCTAAAACTGAAATATCACATCGAGATGAGACATAGACCCTCGATTCCGAACAACGTTCAACACTGGCAAGTTTTCGAGGATGACGAACAAATTAAACAATTTCTGGAAATGATTGATGAATTTTCTAAAACTCACATAGATCATGAAAACCAAAATGATCCCACTTGGATTATGCAAGAAGGTGAAGACCCCAAAAAATTCTAGGATAAGATTGCAAACCACTGTATGCTTGTGCTTAAGAACAATCAGATTCCCATAGGTCTGATCCCCTTAGAGAGATTGTTTGACCAAGATGACATACCCTTAAAGTCTACCTTATAACCTCAGCCCAAAGAGGTTGAGGACTGTAATATAGGAACTAAAGAAGATCCTAAACTAGTCAAGATATCTAAATACCTTCCAGCCCAAATGAAGAATAAGTACGCCGAGTTTCTTAAGAAATACAAAGATGTTTTTGCATGGTCCTATGATGATCTGAAAACTTATGATACCTTTGTTATTGAACATAAGATTCCTTTGAAACATGGTATCAAACCTTTCTGACAGAAACTCAGACAGATAAATCCTATCCTCCTGCTAGTGATAGAAAGAGAAATCAAGAATCTTCTTGATGCAAAAATTATCGTTCCACTCATGTATTATGAATGGGTAGTGAATTTGGTACATGTTAGAAAGAAAAACGGTGAAATAAGACTCTGTGTAGATTTCAGAAACTTAAATCGAACATCCCTCAAAGACAACTACCCTTTGCCAAAAATGGATCATGTTCTATAAAAAGTAGTTGGAGCTAACAAAATGTCCATGATTGATGGTTTTTCCGGATACAATCAAATTGTTGTCCATGAAGACGACAAAGAAAAAACTTTGTTTACCACTCCCTGGGGAAATTTCATGTACAATAAAATGCCATTTGGTTTGATGAATGCAGGGGCTACTTTCCAAAGAGCGATGGACATTGCGTTCGTCAGAGAAAAATATAAGTTCATCATTATTTATCTGGATGATTGGATGGTTTTTTCTAATTCTGATGCAGAACATCTGCTACACCTCAAGCAGACCTTCGAAAAATGCAGAAAATTTGGTTTGTCTCTTAACCCCAAGAAATCACATTTTTCTGTGCAAGAAGGTAAGTTCTTGGGTCATATAGTGTCAAAAGAAGGAATTAACGTCGACCCTAAGAGGGTTGAGGCTATAGACACTATCAATATTCCTAGGAACATAAAAGAAATTCAATCTTTTTAAGGAAAGATAAATGTTTTGAGAAGATTCATTCCCAATTTTGCTAAAATAATTAAATTGATTACAGTTATGTTGAAGAAGGACAACGAAGTGAAATGGACCATCGAAGCTAAAGCATCATTCAAGCGAGTCAAGAAATCTATAAGAGAATCACCAATGTTATCCAGTCTAGACTATACTAAAGAATTCTTGATCTTCTTCTTCACTTATGAACATACTATCGTAGCAGTGCTCTTACAAAAGAATGAGGAAGGCTTCGAACAACCCATAGAATTTTTTAGTAAAAGTCTCAGAGACACAGAATTAAAGTATGATATACTTGAAAAACAAGCGTACACAATGTTGAAAGCCCTCAAAGCTTTTAGGGCACATGTGTCACATTCCAAAATAATCGCTTACGTGCTAACAGGCATTGTCAAGGACATATTGGTACAACCAGACACTGATGGAAAGAGAGGTTGATGGTTAGCTAAAATTCAAGAGTTCGATCTAGAAGTAAAGCCAACCAAACTAGTCAAAGGTCAAGGCCTGGCGAAGCTGTTAGCGGAATCAAATTTCAGGGTGCTCGGGATAAATCACCTGAAATCACACGGATATCTTCTGGATATAGAGGATCTTGATGATTAAACACTTACAATTCAGATTCAAGATAAGTTTTCTTCCTCTACTTGGTATTGCGATATTGTTTCATACCTCCTTACCCTTCAATACCTGAATGTCATGAATCCATCCAAAGCGAGGAATTTGAAGCTACATGCAGTCAAATATTGTATTATTGATGTCCAGCTATACTGGAAATATCCTCTAGGTTTCTTGTTATGTTGCCTAATAGAACCTGAAACAGAGAGTGTCATAAATGAATTTCATGAAGGAGTGTGTGGAGGATACCACGCCTGGAGGGCAATGACCTACAAGTTTTTAAGAGCTGGATATTATTGGCCAAAGTTATTTACTGACATGAATGCCAAGGTTAGAGTCTACAAATCTTGCCAACTATTCTTCGGTAAACAAAAAATTCTTGCACTACCTTTTGTCCCAATCAAAGCAAAAGCTCCCTTTCAATAGTGGGGTCTAGATTTCATCGGATAAATCCATCTGCAGTCAAGTGCACAACATAAATGGATTTTAACTGCCACCGATTACTTCACGAAATGGGTTGAAGCCATTCTGACTCAGAATGCTACAAATTCGGTGGTAATAAATTTCTTGGAAGAAAACATCCTATCGAGATTTGGTTGTCTGCAAAAAATAGTCACTGAAAACACCCAAGCTTTCAAATCTATGGAAATAGTCAGTTTCTTCCAAAAATACAACATTGTGTTAGGACATTCTACAACCTAATATCCTCAGGGAAAGGGGTTAGCCGAATCATCCAAAAAGAGACTAATGACTATAATAAAAAAAGTGTTGACAAAAAATAAGAAGGCTTGGCATGTTCGCCTGAAGTACGCCTTATGGGCGAATCAAATCGGCACAAAGAAATCAATAGGTATGTCCCCTTTTCAAATGGTTTATGGTACTGATGTTTTCCTTCCTATCAATCTTTCTCTTTCTATGATGAAGCTTTGGCAGGATGAAAATGAAGAGCCAAACGACATTACAAGAAGGATAAACCAAATAATCGAAGTCCAGTAGAATAGGGCTGAAGTAGATGACAGACTTCAAAGGTACCGAGATAATATGAAGGCCCTTTTCGATAAAAAGGCTAAATACCAGGATTTTATTCTGGACGATCTAGTTTTAAAGTGGGATGCTAGAAAGGAGGATGTGGGAAAACATGGCAAGTTCGACCATCTTTGGTTTGGACCATTCAAGATTGCAGCCGCTGAAGGGAGAAATTATTTCTTACAGGAAAACCTCACCGGAAAGATTCTTGACGCTCCTATCAACGGGTGTTACCTAAAACATTTTATGCAATAGTCATTTTTCAGATTCCCATTGTATATATTGGTTTTGGTTTCCATATTTCGGTTTGCAATTTTATTTTTCTTTTGTAAATTATCTAAATTTTTCTTTTATTGTAAAAACTAGGTTTACTTGATATCATGAAAGAAAAATATAAAAATAGTTGTACCACATATGATTCCTATCATGCGTAATTTTCTGACATTTCCCATTTTTATCTTCCTGCAGAATACATACTATCCATTGAGAGATAAGGATGTATCGAAATCCAACACTCAAATTTCAAAACCTTAGATTTCTCTCAAAACATGTGATAAATTAATGATTTACTTGATTGAAAATACAAAGGCAATATGAGGTATGAACTCCTATTCTGTTAGTTCAAGATAAAATTTTAAGGAATCGTGTCAGATGTAAAGGATTTCCACTCATATAGATATTGTCACATGATCAAAGATCAGAGAAATATGAAATTACAGCTTAATTCTGAAGCCTTCTCTAAATGAAATAAAAATGAAATAAAAGAAATAAGAAAATAAGAACAAAAAAGGTTGAAGGAAGTTTGAGAATCAATAAAAAAACTTAGGTGGGAATGACATTCTTTTGCATCAGATCCTCTGAATTATCGTTCCGTTTTATTCTGCCTATCCCCGATCTTTTATTCTCTTATGATTTTCTCTCCTTTCCTAGTCTTCATAGAAAGAAATAAATTCTCCTTGGCTCTGAAAACTTAAAAACATGTCTTCAAAACGAGGTTAGGTGAAAATCCTTATGATTCCTTGATTTTAACTGAAAGAAAGTATGTCTAGGCTAATCCTGACAACTTCATCTCTTCTATTGGATTTTAAAATGACTAATTCGCTCAAGGTTGACCCCTGCAATTCAAAATCCCTATAAATTCTTCTCTATAGGCGAAAGTGTATTGAAGATTGGAAGACAATATTTTCAGAGTATACTTAAAAAATTATGACAGACCTTACTTTGAAAATTTAAAGCAGATATCATCCCTTGTATGATACATACAGATTGATTGCCCCCACTTCAAAATATTAAAATATAAGACAGATGGTGAAAGGAAATTCATAATTTGATTGCTCCCATCTAGTCCAACACAAATGGTGAAAGGAAATTTGAAATTCGATTGCCCCCATTTTGTCCAAAAGAGATGATGAAAGGAAATTCATGTAATGATTTCCCTTATCTAAGCAAAATGCAAAAGTGCTAATTGAAGTGGTGAAAGGAAATTCAATGGGAGAAGTAGATAACTTCATTGGGGTATTGAATAGGCTCACTTGCAGTGAAGCAATATCTATGATATTTGTATGGCTGTCATACATATCTATAAAACATACTTTGACATCTAATTCTCTTTCTGATAATATTTACATTCTGAACCGACAAGGAATTCCCTAAATAAATTATTACATCAACTTAACCTTGTCGTGAAGGACGCTGGTAGAAGTCGGATATTTCGGTTAAAGTTGTTTTGATTCTCTTAAGAAAATCCAAACTCAATTTTATGAAAAGGAAAAATTAAATAATCTAACTTGAGATAAATCATTAGGTATGTTTTGAAGGTTTTCTGAGATTCGGTTGAAGTTCAATTTTTCTCTATATGATTATTCCCTAAAGGTGTTTTCGAGAAATGGAATAATGACTCCATTTACCCAATAAAGGCACTTAGTTTACTGTTCTTCTGTGTCTCGAAGGGAGACGTGATCCCCAGATGGAGCCTATGTTGGAACACATACAATTTTGTACTTTTGATCTTTACATTCTCCACTTCATGAAAATATAATCTTTCCCAAAACGGTAACTTAGAAAATAACTTTTGAATTTTAAATCAAATTCATTTCTGGTTAATTAGAAATAAAGCGTGCATGATATCCATCATTGATGATTTTTTTCTATTTGATCAAATGATCCTAATATCTCTGGAGTGTTGGAGCCACCTAATTGTTAAAGAGGTAAATCACTAAAGGTCGCTCCAAAGCTTCGCGCTTTGGGCGTTGCGATAAGTCTTAACGATAAAATCCCCGAAACCCGAAAGTGTGTGTTCATCACTTTTCCTAAACCTTTAAAGGACACGAGTCAGAGTACACGTGTATCTCTTGAGTCTTCCCTGAGTTGACACGTGACACCCATTTCTTACATTTTTGTTTGAAGATTCGTACGATTCCAAGTAACAAGTGCCACCTCCCTTTTCTCGACATGTCATCTAGAATGACATCATCTGTGACATGTCACTACGGGAGATAACCCTTCATAAATATAACAATGAACTAATTCACAAATCAACGAAGCACTAAAATGCCAAAGTATTAAACTTGAATTAATTAAGTTAATCATGTTTAAGAGATATTAATGACTCTGCACTTTTGGGTTCGAACGTTTACCCCTCATCGTATCCTAAAATCCCTGAAGTCCGAATTTCCAAAACACTTAAAGTTAAATATGATTAATTAAGAGTTAAAATCGATTACTGGATAATTAATCACTTCGCAGTTTCGGGTTTTAGAGATTTTCTCTTGAGCTACATTTAAAGTTCCCGAAGTCCGACCTGTCGAGACACTCGAAATTAACGCACTTTTTAAACATGATTAATTAAAATGTTAAAAATGATTATCTAGGATTAACCTTCGCAGATTCGGGATTCAGATAATTCTCACTCTGTCTCATCTAAATTTCCTGAACATGAACCATCGAATATTAATGGCATTTATGACTAATCAACGATAATGATTTTTAATGTAGATTGTGGATCTCCAGGTAGACTTTTCCATTAAAGTTAATAAATTTTCCATCAGTAAAGCTATACTAGAATCAATGCATCTAATGTGAATAAAAATACTTTGATTTTGAATTTCTTTTTCACCCTCCACAAAGTAGCAAGTTTTATCTGATTGAGAAGCTCACGCAATTCCTTTGCAACAGGTAACCTTGTTTTGTTCTCTCAATATCATGGCACCACAGAAGATGATGAAGAAGACTGATGCAACTGGTGAGGGTTCAAATCCGAATGCAGACGTTCTATCAGACACTACGCCGCGAGCTATAGACTCTGTTAAATCTTGGACATAGGTGTTAAAGGTTTTGGGACATGAGATCATAAACTGTGCAGAAGATTTCGGTGATGAATAAGACAATAATCATGAAGCTAAACTCAGATATATAGCTTAGTCAGAGCTACACAATATTTTTGTGTGGTCGTGACTCGTGCCATATAACGATATGATAAGATGGGCATTGGAAAATATCGACGTCCAAACTGCTAGAAAAACAGGACCACAGAGCAATACAATAAAACAAATGCGGAAACAAAACACAGAAGATACAAAATACAATAGAGACACAGATTTACGTGGTTCACCCAGTGTGGGCTACGTCCACCAGAGAAATTGCCAGGTCCTTTCTTTATTATTATCTAGCAAAATGAAGGGATACAACCTACAACAAAACC
>JZKD02S0011245.1:240896-254219 GCA_000966675.3 Picea glauca
CCCCCGCGTGGAAAAGTGTACATACTTCTGGGGTGTAAATACTTCATGGGGTATAAACATGGCTGAAAGTAAAAGACCTCTAAATCAGGAAGATAATCAGGCTCCACAACCAACACAAACCAGGAGCATCATCAACCACCAGAAGGTTGTCGTTGGTTCTTTTTGACCAGAACACCTACAAGTAATGTATAAGCTATATCCATATCCTAAATATAATTACAATGCTACATTTATGTTGGAGTTTGAGCAACAGGAATGCATACAATACGACAAGAGTTATCCTGATATAATCAAGTCCTCGTGGGGGCACCCAGAGAAGTTCAGGGCCGACGCTCATGGCATGTATTCCACAACGTCGTTGGACACTCACATGATTTCTGTAGCCATGATGCTCTATAGACTATTTGGGAAGAAGATTCCTACTCATTTCCCTGTGGAATGGGTATCGATCATGCACGAGGTGGTCGAGGGATACACTTTTAATTGAGCCAAAATTTTGTCAAATAATTTGGCCAAACAAATTACTGAATACAAAATGGTGAAATCAAAGGGGCAACTCGCCCCTTTCTATATTTCTACGTATGTCATGGATGTTATCTGTTTCATGACTCCTTTCCCATTGATGAATTGTTGTTGGACCCCGACCAGTGCAGAGCCTATCCACTTTTACCATTCCAAGTTGTGGGAGGAAAAAGAAAAAGATTTCTTTTACAAAATATGTCACAATGTTGTGGTCCCTGTTCATATAGCCCTATATGGTCACCCACCCCCTCGAATTTCAGACAGAATTATGGGCAATCTTGACAAACTAGTAGATTGGCTCATTGAAGAAAAATTCTCTTATATTAGGGTTTTCGGATGTTCAGTTCCTCCCCATGCTCTCCCGTGATTTTTACCAGACCAGTTGGTATGCAGAGAGGTAGCTTACCAGACAGTAACAGGAGGCATCAACAAGGAGCTTAAGGCAGCCCATAAAAAGGTATGGCCTACCTTCCCTATCCAGGTTGGTATGTTTTCACTATTAGACTTTGGTCATTTCAAAGTGGAGGTTTCAACTTTGGAAGATGTCAAATTGGTTGACATCGATTTCAAAAGGAACGACCCACACAAAATTGTGGACAACCACCTGGCCCAATACAACATGAAAATATATGTGCATTAAAACTCCCCACATGATGAAATATTCTGGGGAGTTAGGTCTTATGAGGAGGTACTGAACATATTCAGAACCTTGTCCCCATATCAACAGGCTCGTTTCCTCAGTTTCCAAAGACACAGGAGAAATAGTTTGTTGAAAATACTGCAAGGAGAATCGATAGTCGCTCCTCCTACACATGAATCTATACCTCCAGGTTTTGAACTAGGGTACTCTGGAGAACATAATATTGAGGAAACCCTAAAGAGATCTAATGTTTTGACTCAAGAATTAGAATCCCCATTACCATAACATCTAAGCCCCGAGGCCTTAGCTCATCTAAAAGATTACCTAAAGCAAGGACAAGATGTAACCCCTTCGACACCAACCACACCTACCACCAATACAGTAGAGCAACAACCATCTATAGAGATCGACACTCCTATTACTTCATTGACACCTCTGCAATCTAGTTTAAGAAATCCTAGTTCCGAAGTCATTTTTGTAGGTGATCTCACTCCAATCTTGCCCGAAGAGATGCCTCCTTCAGATTTATTATTTAGCAAGAAATGGAGGGCCATCGTCAGAAGAGAATCACAACATAAATACTGGGTAATAAACAAAAGGCATAGGATGTTGTATGACGGAAATAATCGTGATGATTCAGAATTCGTGAAAGAAGTTGTAGGTTCATTGGGTGCCTTTTCCACTGCAAATCAATGGTCTGTGAAAAATTTGGCAGAGCAACTAAGACATAAAGGCTTATTGGTGGGGCAGTTTCAAGATCAAATACCGACCATGTAACAAACTGTAAAGAATAAGATGAGCCAATACTTTGAACAAATCAGAGCTTATGACCAGCATCAAATCCAACAGTTGTGGGCTAACCTCGAGGAGCTCCATCGAAATTCACAGGCCAAAAAAGGATTGGTCACTCAATGTGATGAGTTAATAAGGAAATTTCAAGCCATATTAGACCTGATTGAAGGTACATCAATAGATATTCCAGCCTTCCAAACTCAATCACTGGAAATAAATGAAAAATTGGAAATGGCCCAACAAGATCTTTTTATGAAGGTTGATTCCATCCATAAATGCTACCAGGTAGTAGAACTTGATCTGAAGGATGTCTATATTAAGGAAAGAGAATCTTGCTCAGTCCGAGATAAGTTTCAAGAAGACATCATATTGGCACAGAAAGAAAATTTCCCTAATTTTCCTCGGCTTTCCCCTTATGAACAACTAAGAGGTGATATGTCCTTGAAGGTGTGGGAAACAAATTTGGCAGAGAGAAAGAGATTAGCCCTGGAGGTGAAGGACACTTTCCAACAAGAATTATCATCCTTAGGAAAAAAACTAATTGATTTTGAGGGAAGAAATATCGCGGAGGCCCTGGGACAAATCAATATTGAAATGAATCAACATAATTCTAGAAAGAACAAGGAAGAAACTCTGGAAACCATTCAGGAAATGAGTCATATCGATCTTCTTAAGATTAATAAATGGCTAGTGGAACCAAGTTCACAGTCCCAGGCCATATCTTAGGTGGTGAAAAGGATCCAAGGAAAGCTACCTCAAGTAGAAAGGAAATTATACACTTTTGAGGTGAATGAAATGATTGAGCCATCAAGGTTGGTGGTGGAATTTTTAAATAAATGCAACCAATGCATTGAGCATGGAAAAGAAAGCACAATGGGAAGCAAGTAAGAAAGTGTCATTGCATTACTAAATATAGCTGGAGAGACTGATGACAACAAGACTACAATGACTAAGACATTATGCCAAACTATTGAGTAGACCAGACGACATATGTGTCTAGCCTAAAGGAATGAGGAAAAGAAATGTTTTTCAGCAGGTGAAGAGACAGAAGAAAATGCCAACAAAGCTCATCAGATTTTACACATTGCTATATTATTTCTGAATTATGTTATTTTAATTAAAAGTTGTAAGAAGTCCAACCATTTTGAGTTGTGACAGATTTTGTATATATACGTAGATGTAAGATCTATTGAGGGTTACTTCTTGCCGGATGTAATAGAGAAAACTCTCCTTTGTGAGTATTAATACAAGTGCAAACATAGATTCCAAATTCTGTTCAGTTTGAGTTATGTGTTTCTCCTATATTTTCATATCTCTGAATTTCCTTATGTAATTTATTGATAAGGGATTGATTGCAATTTAGTATCACCACTATTGTAATCATATTATCTTGGTAATTTGTTAAGTAAGCAGTTGTTCCTCTATAATTGTTGTAAGTAATACAAGACCTACAAGCTATTTGAATTACTGCATCTTATATCATGTTCAAGAGTGAACTCTTTACTTTCTTCTACTGCAAACAAGGTGAGAGTCATCTTCCATGGATGCCTAGCTTTGTTTAACATTTTTGTAAGTTTCTCCCACACCATTTGATATTATAATTGTGACTCAGACAACGAAATACAGCCTCTGTATTGTCCTATTATTAATTTCATTTAAGGATTTTTCTTATATAACTAAAGGTAGAAAAGTTACTCTTTAAAAAAATTCTTTTTAAACATTCTCGATGCCTGACATTACTCTTTGAGCCTTAAGTTTAATCTCAATAACAACAGGACCCAAGAGAGTTTTTCCTTGAAAAAGGGGATGGAGGTCCGAAGAAGTTTCCAGATGGGGGACCCAAAGTAACACACTGATTCTTGATCTAGACATCACTTTCTATTTCCCATTTTGTATTTCTTGACAATGGATGATTTCCACCAATCTTTACTTCCAGTTACTAATCTCCAAAGCAGCTTGTGCTTAAGGCGATGTTGACCAACTCTAGGTCCCTAATGCCTAGACTCCCCTGTTCCTTAGAAGATGAGACTATATTCCAGTTCACAAGATGGATTTTTTTTGAGTTAGACTTGCCTCCTTTCCATAGGAATTTTTGAATGAGATAGAACATATATTTTTTTATTCCCACGAGTGCCATAAGAGATGAAAACTCAAAAAGAGGAAGGGAGGACATAACTGATTTGATTAGCACCAAAGACCCTGTAGGGTTGAGCCAAATTTCCCCCCAAGCTTCCATTTTCTCTTTGAGTTTTTGTATAACATCATGCCAATATTATCTAGGGAGGGACTTCAGGAAGATTGATAGTCCTAGGTATTTAAAGGATTTCCAATCATTTGAGACAAGAAAGCATATGATTTGAGCAATGCCTAATAAACAAGGAGCCTTGATGTTCCACACATAGACCTGACTCTTGTGATTATTTATGCGGCCTCTTGAAACCAAGGTGAAGTTATATAAGACTTGTTTTATTCTCCTTTCCATTACTTTAGAAACTCCACTGAGTAAAAGGGTATCATCCACGAATTGGGAGTGATTGATTCTCTTCACTCCTCTTGCAATACAGATTCCAGAGATTGAACCATTTGTGCATTCCCAATCCAATTTTGTGTGAAGGGATTCAACCATGAGAACATACACAATTGGGGGAAGGGGGCAACCCTATCTTAAATCATTGGAGGCTTTGAAGAAAGGGGTTGGTCTTCCATTTATCAGGGGAGTGATCTAGGGAGTATATATACAAGCTCCAACCCATGAGATGAATTTCTGATCAAATCCAAATTTTTGCAACACTTCCCTGATAAATCCATGACTTACTATGTTAAAGGCATTGGCGATGTCAAGATTTATAACCATTCTTGCTTCCCCCCTACTAAAACTGGAGTGGACTGCTTCCTGGACTAGGATGAAGTTGTCCCATATTTGTCTACCTACAATAAAACCACCTTGATTAGGGACGATCAATGAATTTAGAAAGGGTTTCAGTCTATTAACAATTATTTTAGACATGATTTTATAAGAAACATTACAAAGAGATATGGGTTGGAATCTATCAAAGGAGGCAACCCCTTTTCTTTTGGGATCAGTGCCAATAATGAGGAGTTTATAGCTCCCCCCATTCTATTTTTTTTTTTAACATATCTGAGCATTTTGATGAAATCAAATTTTATAATAGACCAACATCTTTTATAGAAATGTAGAGTAAACCCATCAAGACCTGAAGCTTTGTCTTGATGAAACTGATGAATAACTTTAAATATTTCATCTTCTTCAATTGGCCTATTTAGCTTGTGATTGTCCATTTCTGAAATTAGATGTGGGGTATGGGAAAGAAAAATATTAGTTAGCTCTTTATCGATGTCTCCCTCCAAGGAGTACAGCAGAATAAGGTGCTTTGTAGCTTTTTTTTTATTTGTTCAAAGTCACTTATAATTTCACCAGATTATAGTTTTATTTATGTTACCTAGTTTATCCATTGCCTTGCTTTAGCCTGTATGTGGAAGAAGGCAGTGTTTTTATCGCAATGTTTTTAGGTACGAGTGACTAGGGGGAAAAATCAGGATGATCCTTCCACGTAGGTTTGAGCTTGAAGGGAATGGGGCCCCAATTAATATCATGAGAAAAGTCCAGAGATATTGGATGATGATCTGATCCCGCCTAGGGGAGGATTGAAGAGGAATTTTTTTCCAACAAAGTGAGGAAGGAACTACTAATTAAGAACCAATCCATCTTGGCAGCAATGTGACCAGGCCTTGCCCGTTTATTATTCCAAGTAAAGGAACCCTTAACGGGGGGGGGGAATCATAGATTTCAAGGTCCAATATGAGATCATCCATTTTTCCCCTGAATTGGTCTCTTGGAATGGACCCCCCTTGTTTTTCCTTAAGGCTTCTTGTGATGTTAAAATCCCCCACAATGATAAGGTTCTAAGTAGGGTTTCCTTTTTCTATATCTAGAAGAGAACCCCAACATTTAGTTTTTTCCCAATAATTATTTGGCATATATACATCGATAATGGTGAGATTCATACTTGTGGTAATCATGGAGAGGGTTACCATTAACCAATTTGAATATTGTTGACATTCCACTAGTTTCAAGACTTTTGAATTCCACATTGTGCATAAGCTGTCTGAGGCACCTCTGGAGGTTATGTATTTACCATTTCCTACTTTCCAAATTCTTTGCATGTCCTGGAGAGATTCGTGTTCCCTCATCTTGGTCTCCTAGAGTAGAAGGATTAGGGTATTTTCTACTCTTATTTTTTCCTACTTCTTCTTTTTTTTCCTTGCTCCCTAGACATCTACAATTCCAGGAGACAACTTTCATCATTTACCAATGCTTTTATCTATACCCTTTAGAGGGCTGAGTTGATACACCCTTAGTGGTATGGGGTTTTCCTGTCTTGCCCTTTTTTTTATGGCTTCCTCTAGTGTAGTTTGAATGCCTAGCTCTTTTTCTCGGTCTATTGTCGTTTCCCTTCTTTTTATGTTAGTGTTTCTCTCGAATTTCCTTGCTATAGTGGGCTATGATATTTCAGGTTCCAAGTCACTTTCATAGTTGCCTAAATGTTCTTCCTCAACGATTAATGGGATCCTTGCCAAAGGATGGGAGGGCACAATTGTTGGGTGAGACTCCCCTCCACTCGAAGGTCGAGGTTATTTTGCTTTGCCTTTTCAATCCTCTTTATTTGGTACTTCTTGATGTGCCAATTCATTGCCCTCCTGGAGTTCCAAAGTTTCTTCCACAATTTCTTCTAGAATTACTAGATTCTCATATTTATTTTGTCTTGCCTCCTCTCTTTGGGTTGTGCTTGGGGTTCGAGTGTGGGGAGTAGGCGATTTTTCTCCTTGACCCTGAGCCTGGGGTTCGAGTGTGGGGAGTAGGCGATTTTTCTCCTTGACCCTGAGCCTGGGGAGCTGTTTCTTCCTTTCCATTGGTATTCTTTCTTTTCGGTTGCTACCATTGCTCCTAATTTTGTTCCTTTGGCTGGGAGGATTCACTTGCAGACAAATTTTGGAAAAATGTCCATATTCATGGAAGGCCTTGCATTTAAATGAGATCTGTTCATAATCCACTTGTTGAATGTATGACCAACTATCCAAGGTTAGTTGAATAGCCTATGGTAATCCTTTTTCTAGATATACCTATACAAAGATACTGGCACATGCTTGAAGGTCATCTCGTGCCTCGACACGATCAATATATTTTCCCAGGGAGTTGCCTATATTTCTTAGGATTTCATCATTTCAACAATGCAAGGGGAGAAAGGGAAGTCTTACCCAGACCAAAATTGTTGAGAGGATGTCATTTTCCAGGCTAAAATATGGGGTCCATTTGTTTAGATACATTCCTCAAGATCCCATGAAATAGGGGCCATTACGAAAAATTAAATCCCTATCTTCTTTTTTTTCAAACATAAAAACAAAGAACCCCTTACTATAAAAGGTTGAAGAGATTTGGCACTGGATCATCTTCTTCCAGTTTAGTTCAAGCCAGTGGTGCATCGCCTTCGGGGAAGGCCATAACCCTATAAAATATCCAATGAGACCATTTTATGTTATTCGGAGGGCGAAATGGAGAGCCGACGAAGGATGGACACGAACTTTTGGGATTTCCTCCATTTTCTTCATGAATCTTGACGGGGCTTGTTTCATGGATTTCGCATATGATGTGATTAGAACTTGGAAAGCAGCGATATCCAAAGGATAAGGAGAGCTTGAGGTCCCCCATTTTAAAAGATGGTTCTACCGATAGCACCCCCCTCCCTTTTTAGGTGTTTTTTCTATATTTTAAATTTTTGATCCACAATGTTTCCACATTATTTTTATAAATGCTTGTTTTTCATCTATTTTCAATTTTTTCAATTTTTATTTATTCAACGGTGTTTTTAGTCATTTTTCCATGCTCCTTTCAATATTAAAAATATCTTTTATCATTTACTTTTTTGAAGTTACGATTTTTCATATAATTGTGTCTCCTTAATTAATTTATTGTTACATACTTTTAAAATATAATGGAAAACATCATTTTTAATACATTGTTTACCTTTACTTCAATACATAGAAAACAATTGTAGTTAAATAACACTATTTTTGAATATTTAGCAAAAAAATATACATTTCACAACCATATATAATAGAAAACCTATACATTTTTGTGCCTATTCATTTAAAATAGCATGTCAATAAAGTATTTTTATGGACATAATTGAACAAAAAAAGTAAAAAATTTATTAAAAATTAACAATTTTTTTCATATTTTTATGCATTTGAAGTAAAAAATACAACATTTAATGAAAATTTCCATAGTATAGTGATTCACATACAAATAAAAGGAAAAAGAAAACAATACAAAGATTCATCATAAAACAACAACAGAGACATCTTCATTCTTATTTTAAAATATGAAAGTCAAAACATTATAGCTATAGGTCATAAAAAATTTGCAAAATTGAGCATCGTCATCTTAAAACTAGTCAACAATATAATATATCCCAAATTCATCATTCTCAACAGACACATTATCATCTTTTTCGACATCATTTTGTGCTTCCATTGTGTCATTTTGTTCTTTAATTGGCTCTTTGATATCCACAAGTTCTCCAAAGTAATCATTTCCAATCATTCCTCCTAATGGTACTTGAGGTTCCTTTGACATTTTGTCCACCTTTGATTCACTAAAATCTCCTTTCCTCAAGCCAACTTCTTGCATTTCATTTGGAAGAGATGGAATAACATTAATTCTTTGTTGAATAAAATTGCATTGCATTGGGTCATTTTCAATGGCTATGCAATTTCTTCCTTTATGTAAGCAACACGCTAATGTTGTACCTAATCACCAAATAAAAAATAAATAATG
The DNA here is from genome assembly GCA_000966675.3 of Picea glauca. NCBI lineage: Eukaryota > Viridiplantae > Streptophyta > Pinopsida > Pinales > Pinaceae > Picea > Picea glauca. The sequence continues at coordinate 249,707 of JZKD02S0011245.1, forward strand.
AAGCAAAATACTGTAAAAAGACATAAATTAAAAATAATATAAGATTAAAGTATGATTTCATAAATATTAGATCATAATTCTTACATGAACCTGAGAACAAATCCAAAACCCAATCTCCTTCATTTGAAAATGTATCTATAAGATAATTAATTAATGCTTGTGGTTTTTGATAAATGTTAACTATCTCTCCTTTCAAATCTTTTTACTCATATGCTAGTTTTCTAACCACTACATTGTATACCAATAAACTACTAGGAGTCTCTCTATCATTTACATTGACAAGAATAGAATTATAAGAATAATCTTTTGTCTAGGTTGCAAGATGTATACTCTCAAAATCGTGTTTAAATGGTTCTCTATTGGAGTTCTGAATATTAGGCTTGTGTCTGTAACATAAATAAGTGCAAATGCAATTAAATTGTGAATTAATAAAATTGTTTTCTAATCTTAATGGCTAAACATACACTTTCAATATCTTCCCAAATAAATTGCGTCCTTGTCTTTTCTTTCCCCTTGAATCTTGATTGTACTAATCCTTGTTGTGTGTCTGCATGAGATACCAGAAATCTCCAAAATGGTGATGTTTTGATTTCCGTAAATCTCATAACCACTTTATTGAAAGCTTGGTAAGTATAAGGCTCAGTATCATATCCAATATTTTGGATATTATAACCATGAGGGATATCCACAATAACTAGGGAGTATTATTTTTTAGGAACAATATTTTAAAGTTGTTCACAATCACCTAATATCACTTTATATTGAACAATGTGGAGCCCATTCCGAATGTAGTGAGCAAGGGTGTCATGAAGTTCAATAGTTTGAACACGTCTCCTTCTTTCTCTTTCAAACTTGGCTTTTTGAATAAAACTTTTGAAGGTTTCAGGTACTCCATCTGCATTCTTCTTTGGCATCTTTAATTAAACAAAGAAACATATAGTTATATATCTATAACTATTAAAATAGAAATAAATTAACTTACAAACGAATAATATGAATGTAATGAATCAACATATCTTTTTGAATGCAACAAAAAATTGTTTCAATACTGATGTAGAGCTTGGATCTGGATAGTTGAGTTTAACATCATCCCAACTTTCTTCATTCAACATCTTAACCATTTCATATTTTATTATCATATACACCTTGTGACTAAATTTAAAAAAAAATGTTATAATGATATATATAATAAAATACTTAGAAAATTGATATGTTAAACTGAAAAAATTAATTTTCTTGTCCTAACATAAATAAAAATAACTCAAGAAACTTACTTTTTAAATTCATCACACATTTCTTCCATTGAAAATTCACCCGACCTTACACGTGATAATATAGCTATGATAAGTTTCTCATCTTTCACTCGTATTATTCTCCAAGGTGTTATAGTCATATCATTTAGAAGATTTATTTATTTCAAGACTTGTTTTACTTGTGCCACATATCAATGGTTTAGCCTTCTTAGTTATCTATTTTTTTATACTAATATTTTCCCATAGGGTGAAGATCTTATCTATCAAATCTTATACCTGTCCAGTTCTAAATCCCAATTGAAAATAGTTATCCATAGCTCTAAATACATACTTCATTTGTGATTTTTTCTTTTGCATTTTCATCATCAAGTGGGAATCCTATTTCCATACAACATTGCTTCTGAAAATTGACATCAACATTTGATCTCTCCCCACGACCTATTTCAGAAAAATCATTATGGATAAATCTCACCCTTTGAATGAAAGTCATGGACATTATGTACTCATTGTCTGTGTTATGATCTCATGCCAATAACTTTTCTTCTGAATCTATTAAACTAGCATAAATTATGCATTTGACTGTCTCGAAAAGAGAATTATTGTCATATTCTTGCATCAATTCTCTTCTAGCCATTGCAGAACGATTTCCTCCAATCACATAATATTTGTAGTAAAAAAAAATTTGATCTATCAAATTCTTCTCTCCTAGGAACTTTCATTGGGTCAACAAGAACTAGGTAGTCAACCACATGTGCATATGGATTGTACCTAATCAAGGCTTTCAAATTGTGAATATGCAAGTGATGCAGTTTTCTAATTTGATATTTTTCTTTCCCTTCTTGTTACACATTATTTTGGTCACCCTCATGATGTCTCTACAAGCATGTGTTCAAGCTCTCAAAACAATCTTTTACATGAGGAAAATGATTGATTTCTTCCCCTACAAGGCATGTTTTTAGAATGACGTTGTAGGCTGACAGTGGTACACAGTGCGGAAATCCTTGATTTTTGCAGGCTTCTCTATGCCCGGCTCGCAGGGTTTCTGCAGGATGCTATATAGGCAGGGTGTGGCAATGTTTGAAGCTAATAAAATGAAGAAGTTCACGAAGTTTCTAGAAGCATAATCTTCTAGAATGTAAGGTGGCGTCTGTATGGTTGTGATCCTACTGGCTTCTATGATTTGGTGGGATCATCTTCATCCTTTCAACCACTTCACCTTCTCCTATATAATGATGGGTTTCTCATGGAAAAGGTTAAGCAAGATCGAGCAAAGAATTTTTGAAAGAATAGGTTGAAGACCGTGTGAAGGATCCTGTTACAACCAATGCTTGAGGCCTCCATTTTTCCATCAAGATTTTGTGGACCATCTTCATACAAATTCAGAGCAAGCGTATGTGTGTGTTGGAACAAAGGACCACCGAAAGGGAACTTGTGACATCAAGGAAATTTGGTTGTATCTTCCACTTTTACTTAATATGATACGGTGACATGTTTCTTTCCCATAAAATCATTAGTATTTTATTACATGACTCCTTGATCACATGTTTAGGTTTTCATTGAATCTACAATTGTTGCTTTCACTTTGGTTGGTTTGTGTCGTTGCAGATTTGATCTCATAAGAGCATCGGAGCGAAGCATGAACAACAAAGATATAAGGAAGTGATATCTAAAGGTATGTCATCTATTCCTTCTTTGGTAGTAAATTCAATGATAGCAACTCAGGGAAAGTGTCATGTCCTGTCTTGTTTTGTTCTAGATCCAGGTGGATCTAGGGATATTAGTTTATGTCCGCATTCACCGATTTATCCAATAACAAAATTGGCGATCATACTGGGGATGCGACTTGATTGTGGTTTTTTGTTGGCCATTTGCTTTTAACCTATTCTTTTTACTTGAAATCAGTCTCTTAGTCTATGGGAGATCCATTCAGTCTCTATGGATTTAAATGTTCACTTAGATCCTTTACCCTCTTCTCAAAATTTCATGATTTACAGAAACTTTCGCACCGTACCCTATACACAGCCTATAGAAAACTTCAATTTCCATGCCCTAGTTGTTTGCTTCAGTGCAAACTTGCCACACCTTATCTATTTTTGGCCTACGAAAACTCTTGATTTCCACACTGTGATATGCTATTAGGCTGCAGCGACACCTGTAAAATTTTTTGAGTTGGGTCTTCACCTCTATTGGTGCCAAGTTCTGCTCTAATAAGCTGGGAGGGACTTTTAATGCCAATCCTTTGCTTTTTTCTGAATGTTTAACTTGTTGTTGATTGGTTTCGGAGATCAAACACCTCTCTTTTAGTCTTTTTCCCATTTTTTGTTTTTGATTTTTATCGACAATGGTATAATCTCTGAGTTTGTATCTAAGTGCTTGTTCGATTAAAAGTCTTTTGATTGGATTTGAAGTTTTGGATTGATTAGATGTTCTAGATTGCGTGATGATTGGAAAGTCATTTTTCATTTTCATTTGAAGAAATAATTTCTTGTCATTTTTACTTTTATCTTCATTGAAAGTTTGATTTGGGTGCTTGTTGACACTAGTACATATGACCAAATTTGTGACGGTTTTTCGTTGATATTGCCACACTTATCCGTCGCAATTTCCACGAAAGCCGAGACTTTTTTTTCGTCGCTATATCCACGAACCAAGTATTAGTGAAAACTGCGACGAAATTAGATCTCCACATGTCATTACCATAAAAATGGGTTAACCCTATGAATCGTCGAAATTACGACGAAACTTTGTCCCAATTACGACGCACAACCATGGAAATTACGACGAAACTTCATCGCAATTGCGACGAAAATTCATGCCAAGACAAAAACTTACGACGCAGATGTTGTATGTGTGATGCAACACCATGGAAAATGGGGATGAAAATTTATGGCAATAGCGACGAAAATTTATGTCAAAACCAAACTTACGACGTAGATGTTGTATGTGGGATGAAAAACCGTGGCAAATTGTGATGAACTTTTGTCTCTATTGCCATGGTTGTTCAAAATAAAAATTTGCTTCCAATGAACTATCGTCGATATTGCGACGATGACTTTAAGTTTAAAAAAAAAAATAACACGAGATATGGTATTACCATATTACATTGTAATATGGTATTACCATATTACAATGTAATATGGTATTACCATATTACATTGTAATATGGCAATGCCATATTACAATGTCTCTACTTTCTCAACAAGATGCAAGAAGTTCTTTTTAAAAACAAATTAGGATAGTGATTTGTCCTGAGTGGGATG
>JZKD02S0011245.1:279278-293548 GCA_000966675.3 Picea glauca
GTAGAAAAGTTAGTTTGTATAGAAAATATAAAAATCCTGATAAGAAATATTACTAAAATTCATGACATACTGATTATTACAGAGAATACATTAAATATTGAATCCTCTTACCAAGCGACTATATTCATAACCCCCTTCGGCATTCCCCTTCTCCCTACAATATCTTTGGGCTGTTGTTATTAAAAGTCTTATTTTTTGCAAGCCTTTGCAATCATAGCAAGGGCAATAACATTTTCCATCACCCCTCACCTCTAATGTCACTCTTAACCGAGCAAGCTTCCTATCATTTTCATTCATTGTGACAAATCCTTGTCCTAACAAGTAATTGTCTTACCTACACCATACCAAACATTAAGTTGTCAATTTTTCATATTTTAGCTACTCCTTTCGATTATGATATGTTTATTTACAGTGACCTACAATCCTCACAATTATTTCTTCTAAGACATTTTGACATGTTTTTTTTTTATTATCGATTACCTATTAAGATAGATATGCTTCAATTTGTACTATAGAGTATTGTGTATTCAATAACCATGGAAAATAATTACACGCCATTTAATTAAAGTGGTCAAAATTTCTCAAACTTGAATCACTCGACACCATACACTAGCCTCTAAGTTGTTTTGTAGACAAAATGTCGATCTTTGAAATTCACCACTAAAAAAAGAATGCCAACCACTTGTCATCCACAATTGGGTTGGGTTGGTTTAAATTATGACGTGTTGATTTGCATCTACATACAATAGTCACAATTTTGTGCTACTTACAGTGGTCACAATTTTATTTTCTAGGACACTTTGGCATGTTCTCATTTTTCATTGTCTGACTAGTATATTTCATCATGTTATCGTAGATTTCGCCATGAATTTTTTGTATTTTAGATACTGATCCTTATTAATAGTGTATAAACAAGTTACATCAACTCCAAACTAAATTTAATCACTACATCTAGAATTGCGTGTGATTATAAAAAATTTAGAGAAATAACATCACATATCAGAAAAGGGTATGTGGATTTTATTGAGAAAGTTGAAACAAATATACTTTATTTATATTGGAAGACTATGGTATATAATCATAAGTTCATTTGTTAAAGGTGCTTAGTCATAAGCCAAGAAATTTAAAAGTGGCTAACCATAAGCTAAGATGGTTGAAGGTGGTTGGTTAAAAGTGATTGTTATGTGCCTAATCACGACATAGATAACATCTTTATAATAAGGTCATATGTGTACAAATGTTTTATTTATATAATAAAGACATATATACCTAACATAAGTTTAGGGTTAGTGTTTATGCATCTTATTAGTCCCTGCTAAAGCAGGGAATATAGCAATCAATTGCAAGTCAAAATCATTTTGACTTTTGTAAATTTACAAAAAATTTAACAATGTTTTATAATGTTTTGTTTTGCATGCTTAAATAATGGAAATTCTCGTACTTTGTTTTGCAAAATGTATAGACCCGATCACGCCAACCACAATATTTAGTCTTGGGTTTTGTTTTGCATGCTTAAATAATGGATGATCTATCGTACATTAATAATTATATGTAATATCAACAGGTTATCTTGTCACTAATGCCAACCTACCCATTATTTATTACAATATGTTGAGGATAGCAAAGAATTTATGTGGAAGAGCGAAATTTTATTAATATTTCTCTAGGTGAGGTGAAGCTTTCAGAATAGTCTCTTCTTGAATATTTGGTAAGCTTATGTTTCTTTCATTCAAATTAGAGGCTTCCTTGAATTTTTCTTTTTACAAGTTGAAATTGCAGTTTTCTTCTTTGTTTTACTATTTTATCTTCCACACTCATGCAATATATCTCTTTGTCTGTGGAAAATAATGCGAGTTCTATTTGAAATTTGTGAATATTATGGGAAGATCTCGTAAATATTATGGAATCCACATACCCTTTTCCATAGAATATACTAACTAGATCCAAAAACAAAAGACATGAAATATGGTACTACACATATTATAATATATTATCAAGGAAAAAACAAGATACATGAAATTTGGACATTTGAACAAAAATTTACAAGTTAAATGAGTACATCAATAAGAAAATAACATACTAACCTTGCAAGTTCAAAATCCGAGCTATGTAGATCGAGAATTGGATTTGTTCAACCGGTGGGTGACGGAAAAAATAAACATCTCAAACAAAAACCAAGAACAGTGTTGCAACTATAGGAATTGTGTCGCAAAGTCTCTTAAAGTCACGTATATATAGATCAAATAGTCAACTAGCCGTTAACACCAACCAATGAGATAGGCAAAATTTTTGTCGCTATTGCCACGAATGTTCGTCGCTATTTCCACGAAAATCCTGACTAGATATTTTCATGGATATTTCGACAAACTTTCGTGGCAATAACAACGAAAATACTACCCTGTTTAAAAAAAAGATGAAACTAGCGGAAGCGTGGAAAAATTTCGTGGAATAATCCACCCATATGTAGTAGTGTGAGTGTATAGATTTTCTTGGATTACTTGTCCTTTCTTTTTCATGCCCCTGATCTGGTTTTAGAAAGGAATAATTTAAAGTCACCTATTCTTTTAAGTAATCATACATAAGAAAGTTTATTGCATTCATAAGAAGAAAACATTGAGGAATTTAATTATTTATGGTTGTTTGCGATTGTGTTCATTCAAGAAAAGAAAGTATATTTCGTAGCTTACATCATTCTAGAAATACTTTCTCCCTATTGTAGATAGATTTCATTGAATGAAAATTTGTATCATTAACTTCTATTTGCATATTATTGGGCCAAGGTCTTACACAACATTGGTTTCATTCCCGTCTCCCTCTTGAGGAACAAAAGCCTCTAAAAAACATTACGAAATCTTAAAATCAATTAGTAACTTTTATTTTCTAGGGCTCTTTTCAACCAACATTAGCTAGGCTAGAGATTTGGAATAGGCTGTGAGACACACTCTCCAAAGAAAAAAACACACAATAGCATATTGTGATAGGGAGTGTTCAAATCCATTAGCAACATTTTGTCCTGGGAAGCCCTTCTCACATAAGGGTCAAACCTAAGGTCGCATTGATATTGGCAAAGTTACTCACCCTGCTTTGTTGATCTCAGTGTAGAGATTGTGAGTATTATAGGGGTCTCTTGAAGGTATACCCACAATGATGAGTGGAAGCATCTCAAATTGATTTCAGGCTAGATACCCTACCTTTGCGTGTGGATCGGACTATCGATTGTTTCCCGAGGCATCACTATTGTTCTTGGTAGCCTTAGTTGCCTATCTTCTTAGGGTCTTACACGAGCTGACTGTGGAGGGGAAATTCTTCACGGTACCTGGAATTGACATTGGCCAGACTCACTCGAGCTCCTTGGAGGGTATACCCATGATTATGTGTGGGAGCTTGCACCAAGGTGTACGTCTGTTAAGAAGGTCGTCAACGTAAATTTTCCACCCACTTTGTCCTAGCCCCTTCTTGTCTTGACTTCGCGACGTTGGTTTTCATCACCAACTAGTGACTTCAGAATAAGAGGGTTTTGTCTGCTTGGTTTGATTCCTAGATTTTATTAGCGAGTGTTGTTTGTTTTCATAGTTGGCCATAAATTTTTTCCGTAAAATATTTGGTTCAGCCAACATTGACCCTCCACGCCATTCACGCAGGATGCAAGGACTACCTCTGGAAGATCTGGATGTTTCTGAACCCTTGCTTCCTAACCCACTGGAGGGCTCTCCTCAACAAAGTGAGGTTCAGGAAAACATACCATCCCAAGCGGAAATAACTGACTCTCTAGACAATTTTCGAATTGTTTCTGATTCTTTAGACGCTTTCTGAATACCTCCTGGATATGAGAGACGTATTCTCCGACTGAATTCCTCTGGAGAAATTGTTGTTGACACTTCTAGAATACCAATCGGACCTCTTACCGGCCCAGAAAGTGAGGATCCTTTTTGGACCACTAACATATTTCAAACCCCGACTACAGTGCGATACCTTTACGTCTCAGGGGCAGGTGTTGATATACCTGTCGTCTCTGAACTACCCGAGACGTCTACTACCTATACGATACCTCTAGATCACTTTAATAGCACAACTTGTTATCTTTTCATGGGTTCAGACACATAGTTCGTTGGTCCTAGATTGACTATTCCTCTTCAGATGGCCCATTCCACAATGGTCCCACATGCTACGACTATTCCCACTAGGAATATGGTGGTTACCCAAGCTCCCATCAGTACACCACTTTCGTCTAGACCTATCATGTCTCTCCCTCATGGGTACCATGCTTTAAATACTTCTATCCCCATTCCTACCTAAGTTTCGTCCGGAGTTTCTGGAATTTTTACTCCTCTTGGGTACAATGTTGCTTCTGGTTTCATTCTGACACCTTCCCAGGTCCCCTCCAGAGGGTATTATCTGCCCTTTATGGGAGGATTTGGCCCAAGTGGATCCAATCCAATTGGAGGCTCCACTCCATCATTCACTTCTCGTTTTCAGATTCTTGTTGGAGGACAATATAACACTAGGGGGGGAACTCAATTTGGAGGTCATAGACAAATTGGAACACCACGCCCGCTTGGATGACAACCCCTTCTTGGAGGTTCTACCCCACCTTATGGAAAAAACATTCCAGGATCATTAGCCCAGTATTGGAACCTTCTCATCCAGGGAAATCCACAATCATCTAGGGGGAAACAACCTCAAGTTAGCTCTTTCATACCCCCTAGTTCGGGCTAGTCGTATCTCGGTTCTTCCAATCTCATTTGGGGTTCAAACATTCAATCTAGTGTCCCTTTCCAAGGGAACATCCCTAATCAGTACAAACCTATGGGCTACATGCTTTCACATTCACATTTAAATCCGGTAGGACCTTCACCTCACATGTAGACTGTTGATGGTACTGGTATACCGACGGGACTTCCTCCCCAAAGTCACCAGTATCCTCATGTGAATAGACAATTACCCTTTTTAGCCACTTTGGATCTACCTGACTTGTCTAGAATCTTGAATGACCCTATCCTACATTCTCCCCACTGACCCGTTATACCAGCCAAGCTACCATCCGACATTCCAAAATTTGATGGTAAATCAGGAGAGAATCCAAACAACCATGTCATGAATTTTCACCTTTGGTGTTCGTCCAACTCTTTGATGGATGATTCCATTCGGTTACGACTCTTCCAACGAACTCTTACGGGTTCGGCTGCAAAGTGGTATATATAATTACCACGAGGCTTCTTCACCAAGTTTAATACCCTAGCCATGGCTTTCCTCACACATTACCAACTACCCATGCTTTATGAAACAAGAATTGAGATTTTGAGTTCCTTCAAGAAGAATAAGGCCACTCACATCTCCGATCACATCCATGAGTGGAGACGAAGACGACATTTGATCAAACTCAATATTCCTAATCAACTATTGGTAGAGTTCACGAAATCCTTCGTGAATAAAATCTCTCGTGACATTTCCATGGGTGGAGTTGTCACAGAAGAATAGGTGATCAGTCCCACTCAGTACCTCGATCTCGTTTATTCACAAACGGGTACTCTTTATGACTTTCTCCCTGATGCACCTCGCCCTTCTACCACCGCTACCTCAACTACCCCGACTGCTTCTCATGTAGCTGATGGTGTGATTAGCACTTTCCATGCTCAACCTCAATCTATGCCAGCCTCTACCACGAATCCCAAATACACTTCTTCTAATGTTCAGAATGCTCTGACTCCTACTCCTTCCACCAGCAAAACCTCTGAGGTTAACTCCGTTCAATCTACCCTTGCCGGAAAAAATAAATCTAAAAAAGGAAAGGGTAAGAAAAAGGAGGATAAAAATAACCCGCAATCTGAGAAAGCCAAAACACAACTTGTTGATGATAAGAATAAGTGCAAACCCCGATACCCTTGCCTTATCTGTGGTGATAATCACTACATGAAAGATTGTCCAAGACGGGTCGAGGTTACTTAGTTCCTTCAAGGGACTGCGAAACCTCCCACACCTATTGTTTTGTCCCACCCTTTCCCTTCTCAACAACAGACCTAATTGGTCATTCACGACCAACCCTCTCCCTCCACTACTTCCCATGTACTTATGTGTGCTGGTGATTCAAAAAAGAATGATGTTACACTTACCACTCGGGCCAAAGATTACTCTTCCTCAAAAGAGAAAGTCGACGATATACCACCTTAGTTGGTTCAACAACCTCCCTCAACTTCACCTCCAAACGATCCTCTTCATCTCGAATGACCGAGTGTCGATACATTTCTTTGCCCTCCCCCAAAGGGTGTTGTTCGAAATTCTGCCTTCAATCCTCATGCACGTGCTGCTCAGAACTATAGTATTGTAGAAGATATGGCGCAAGAACATTCTGCAATGTTGGCTCTCAAGGTCCTTCAAAGTTGTCTCGCTCAACGGAAGGCACTGTTAAAGGCTATCGGTGGAATTGATCCTACGGATACGAATTTGATAATTTTTGACCTGGAATATCACATTCCAAGGCTACCCCCCCAGCTAGCGTTTCAGATACAAGTTGTTGTCGAGAGCAAGAAGATCTGTAGAACCGTTATTGAAGAGGGTGCCTCGATGTGCATAATGTATGTTGCTTGTTGGAAAGCCATTGGCACTCCTCCCTTAACTGAATCACACAACACACTTAAGGCCTTCAATGGCTCTAGCTTTAAACCCTACGGTGTACTTCCCTCATTGTCTATTACGTTAGAAGGAAAATCGGCCAATGTTGAAGTTGAGGTCTTTGATGCACCTCTCAATTACAACCTCTTACTCGGCCGTATCTGGATTGATTCCCTGCGTGCAGTTGTATCTACTCTTTTCCGTGTAGTACGTTTTCCACACCAAGGAAAAGTTGTTACAGTAGATCAACAAGCCTTTTTTAACTCCGATGCTCATACTAGCAGCATACCCTTCATTTCAAAGACACCCCCTGGGTATGTTAATGTCGGTGTGGGTCTATTAAAAGAATCAACTTTGATGGGTACTTTTCCAATCCCACCACCCGATTTTCCACCTCCTTTGGTCACCTCGTTCAACATGATTTCCACCTCTGTTCATGAAACCCCCACATATTTTGACTCATGGATAGTACCTGAACCTGGTGATTATCTTCATGATGGCAACCAGATGCCTTTAAGTTCGGTTGAATATGCTTATCAATCCATTCAATCGACAAACCCTTCTAATCCCTCTCTTAGTGATTCATCTCTTGATCTGTTCCACATTATTTTTCCTATGGACGAGATGATCATGTTGGTTATGTCCATGGAATACACCCCATGGGATGATGGGCATCATCGTTCCATCCTCTGCCTGGAACAACACACCTTAGAGATTTACCAACAAATCTCGACTCCAACAACTGTTGTGGTCGTTTCTTCTGTTCCCGAGTCTACACACGATGTGTTATATGATTAAGGGAACTTGAGTAATATTTCGCCCACCATCCTCCTCGACATATCCATTAAACCTAGATTTTTTGAAAATGTTCACATCGGAGCTTCGTGTTCCACCGATGAGGTTGTCACATATAAGTCCCTCTTTCAAGAGTTTTGTGACATCTTCGCATGGAGCTATGAAGAGATGTCGGGTATTGACCCTGATATTGTTGTACATGAAATTAATACGTACCCAGGCGCTAAGCCCGTCCAGTAGAGACTTTTCCCAGTCCACCCTCGTAAAGAAGCTACTATCAAGCTTGAGGTCGAATTTTTTTTTAAAGCTAGCTTTATTTATCTCTTGGCTTTAACTGATTGGGTATCTAATCTAGTTTTGGTTAACAAGAAACAAGGTACGATCTATGTCTGCATTGATTATAGGGATATCAATAAAGCTTGTCCTAAGGACAACTTTCCCATCCCCTTCGTTGACCAGATCGTCGATGATTGCGTCGGGAGTGAAATATTCTCTTTAATGGACGATTTCTCCGGATATAATCAAATCAACATCTTGCCCGCGGATCAACACAAAACCGCTTTCATTTGTCCTTGGATCACATTTGCCTACCGAAAACTACCCTTTGGTTTAAAGAACGGTGGTGCGACTTTTCAACGTGTCATGTCTTACGCCTTTCACGATATAAATCATAGTGTACAACCATATCTAGATGACCTGTCGGTGCATTCCATGCGTCGTAGTGATCATCTAGCACACCTCCGAGCCATTTTCCTTCGTTGTCGGTTCTATCGTATACTCTTAAACCCACACAAATGTGTTTTCTATGTGGAGTCCGACGAACTTTTAGGCTTTATTGTATCACGTCAGGGGATTAGGGTATATCCTTTGAAGGTCGAGGCGATCCTCAATCTCCCTCCTCCTTCCTCACTCCACCAGCTTCAAAGTTTGCAAGGGAAGGAAAACTTTTTACATCGTTTCATCCCAAACTACACTGAATTAACGCTTGGATTTACTCTACTGCTGAAGAAAGGTTTCGAGTTCGTATGGGACACCACTGCCAACAAATATTTCAAATCTTTGAAACTGACTTTAACCCGTACCCCACTACTTTTCCCACCCAATTATAGTCTATGTTATTTCCTTTATCTCGTTGCTTTGGACTCTACCATTGCCATGGTTCTAGTCCAGGAAGATGATTCACACGATGATCATGTCATTTACTATTTGAGTCAGAATCTCACGACTACCGAAGCCAAATACTTACATGTTGAAAAACTGGCCTTGGCAGTTGTTCAAGTTGTCCAACGTTTCCATCACTATATCCTATTACGCAAGACCACTATCATATCTGATTACAACTTTATGCAGCACATTCTTACACGCCAATTGCTAGGGGGAAAATACTGCAAATGGATAGTGATTCTCCATGAGTTTGACTTAGAGTTCGAACACGCTAAGTCTAAGATATCCTTGGTGTTTGTTGAACTGATATGTGACCTTCCTTATACTGAGACAGAAAATGTAGCAGACGATCCCTTACCTGATGAATCCCTTTTTCTAATCAGTTCCGATTACCTTTGGTATGGAGATATCATTATTTATATCCAGACTCAAATTTTCCGGCCCGATTTGTCCAACACTGACCATCGTCATATATGTTACCAATCCCATCAGTATATTATCCTTGGTGACAGTGTTTATCATCGTGGGGTTGACTTCGTTTTTCAACGATGTCTCACCTATGATGTGGCTGAGAAAGATTTGAATGACTGTCATTCTGGAGCATGTGGTGGTCACATGTCTGGGTATGCTACTGCACAAAATATATTACGTGCCGGGTATTTTTGGCCTTCTTTATTCAAAGACTGTATTAGTGCCATCCAAAAATGCCATGCTTGTCAAACATACAACCACAAAATAAGATCGCATCCTACTCCTTTACACCCTGTAGTTTCCATTGGACCTTTCACAAAATGGGGCATTGATTTCATGACATGTAACCCTCACTCGGTCGGGGGGCATGGACACATCATCGTAGCCATGGATTATTTCATGAAATGGGCCGAGGCGATGCCTACATTCGATAATACCAGAAAAACTGCATCCCTATTCATATTCAATCATATCATCACACGATTCGGAATCTCGCAAGCTAACGTCACCGATCACGGTAGTCATTTTTGGAATTTCATGATGTCTGAGCTTACTGAAAAGTTGGGTCTTGGACATCAAAACTCAACCCCCTACTATCCATAGGCCAATGACCAAGTTGAAGCGATAAACAAGGTTCTCATCACTATGCTTCGACAGATAATAGGAATTCACAAGACAAGTTGGCACACGATGTTGTTTTCAGCATTGTGGGCCTATGAGACATCCGTGAAGTTTTCCACGGGATTTACGCCTTTCTAGCTGGTGTATTGTATTTATGCCTCCTGAGATTCCTGCGGAGCTAGTTGAACCAGAGACAATTCAAGAAGAAGAGTCTTCTCCAAACATTTTTGGACACTTCTCGGATAGCATCTTCCAAGCCAACTTCGAGACTGTTCACCCTTATAACACTAGGAGTAAGACATCAAATAAACCTTCTACAGAAAATACTACAACTTCACCTCCAAAGCCATCTAAATCAGTTGAGCCGAAACAGAGTAATGTGAACCCTAAATTATATTATGATGTTGTTGAAGATCTTAAAAAATTAAGGGCTAACATTTCTATTTATGAGTTGTTAAAGTTTCCATTTTTGTTACAAAAAATGTTGCAAAATATTTCAGAAAATGGCAAGAATGGTAATTCTAATGGTAACAAGGTTGTACAAAGCAAAGTTCCCCAGAAGACTTCCACTAAAAACAATCCTGATCCTCAAGATAAAGGAAGCCTTCCTGTAACCCCTGTAAATAATGTAAATGATGTAAATAATGTAGATAAAGTAGCCTTAGAAATTGCGAGTAAGAAGCCACAAGCTACTACTCTTATCACTCGCAAGAATGTACCTCCTTTTCTTTTAACTTTTGAAATTTTCAACAGAAATGTGCATAATTGTATGGTTGACTTAGGGGTGTCATCCAATGTGATGCCTTGGTCTGTTTGCCAAAAGATAAACGTTGAAGTGGAACCATCTACTTTAAAAATCATACAACTTGATCGGACGAATGTTAAAGTTATAGGCGAACTAAAAAATGTATTGATTAGATTATCGTCTAACCCAAAGGTTCATAAAGTTATTGATATAATCATTGTAGATATTCCAGAAGTGTATGGTTTGTTTTTGAGCAGGGACTGGTCGGAGCAACTACATGGCTACTTCGCAACAGACTGGTCTCACTTATGGCTTCCAGAGAACGGTAAGCCTAATAAAATCAGAGTAAACCATGAGCGCTACCTCAAGTTCACGGTCATTGATTTAAATGATCCTAATGAACCATACACACCTCCTGTTGATTCACCTGAAGTACAAGGGATGGACACCTTCTTCGGCAACTTCATGGACGAGGTTTCACCTATCACCAATCTAGAACAGTAGTCCGAGATCATGGCATATATGGAACCAGCAGCTTCTATGCAACAATCTCATGAACCTGATGGAAACCAAGTTTGGTCTCTATATTTCGACGGTTGTAAGTCCAAAGAAGGAGCTGGAGCAGGCTGCATCATTATCGATCCGGCAGGTAATAAAACATTAATGGCTTGTAGATTAGAATTTGAATGTACTAACAATACTGCAGAATATGAGGCTTTACTACAAGGTCTCAAAAAAGCTCTGGATATGAACATTCAAAACCTGGTTGTATTTGGCGACTCTGAAATAGTGTTTAGGCAGGTAAGAGACTCCATACACTTTCTTTCCCCGCATCTCAAAAGTTACCAGTCTGAGGTATGGAATCTTATGAACAAATTTTCTGCTTTCAATATAAATTCCATTCCTAGACTAAATAATGCTGAAGTAGATCTACTAGCTAATGTAGCCTCTAAACTTCTTCCTACAGAAGGCTTGTCCCCAAACACATTCTCTGTTGAGCTATTGTTTCGACCATCTATTCCTCACAATATCACAAACTGCAGAGTATTTGACGACGATCAACAAATCATTAACTTTCTGCACACGGAAGAAACCTTCCAAGGCGCGGTGATAGATGAACGCACACACGACGACAATTTGCATGATTTTACGGTAATACCTGATCCGAAATCTCCTGAAGCATTGTCGAACATGGTAAATTCCATACCCAAATCCATAGTTAGATTAGAAAATTTTTATGATTTTGAAGATAAATTTAAAAAAAGGGTCAATTGTAAAACCAATAGTTCCTCGTTATCTTATGAAAAAGTTAATTTAGGAACTAGTGAAAATCCTCAGTGTATCAACCTAGGCTTGGGATGTTCTAGACAAGAAAAAGCTACTTTTGTTAAATTATTTAAAGAATTTAAGGATGTCTTTGCATGGACATACGATGATCTTAAGACTTTCGATCCTAATATCATACAGCATGTCATCCCAATGAAACCCCAAACCTTACCCTTCCAATAGAAACTGAGGAAGATGCACCCTAAACTAGAACCGACCGTTCAAAAAGAATTGAATAAACTCTTAAGTGCTAAAATAATTTTTCCTGTTAGACACACTCAATGGGTGTCCAACCTTGTCCCAGTTCGGAAGAAAAACGGGGAAATCCGACTTTGTGTCGATTTCCGGAACCTCAATAGAGCGTCTGACAAAGATAATTATCATGTCCCGCCCATGGAACAGATCCTGCAACAGGTATCTGGTTCCGAGAGGCTATCATTATTGGATGGTTTCTCCGGATACAACCAAGTCCTGATGTCTCCTCCAGACCAACTCAAAACTACCTTCCGTACTCCGTGGGGCACTTATGCGTATCGTAAGATGCCCTTTGGATTGATTAATGTTGGTGCTACCTTTCAGAGAGCAATAGATATTGCTTTCCAAGGCTTAATCAATCAGTCCGTTGTAGTTTACTTAAATGATGTGACTGTATATTCTAAAAACAAAAACGATCATCTAGCTCACTTACGAGCCGTTCTGCTACGATTTTGTAAACACGGCATCTCCTTGAATCCCAAAAAGTCTATCTTTGCAGTAGAATAGGGTAAATTACTAGGATTCATCGTGTCTAGTGACAGAATGATTATTGACCCCGAGAGGACTCAAGTTATCACAAAACTTCCCCCACCTACATCCAAGAAATCCGTGCAGTCTTTCTTATGCCAGATTAGCTTCATGAGAAGATTCGTCCCTAGCTTCTCCGAAATGGTCAGGCCTCTACAAAATCTGATTAAGAAAGACACCCAATATCACTGGGGACCCACAGAAAAACAAGCTTTTAATGCTATAAAGAAGGCCATAATAGACGCTCCATCTCTCATGAGCCCTGACTTCTCTCAAGACTTTACACTCTATACTTTTGCCTCTGATTGTTCCTATGCCGCAGTCCTAACTCAGAAGAATTCCGAGAACAATGAAGTACCCATCGCCTTTATGAGTTCCTCTTTCAAAGGCACTGAACTTAACTACCCAATGGTTGATCGGCAAGCCTACGCTGTGTTCAAAGCAGTCAAGCATTTCCGGTCCTATCTTTTGAAGTCAAGGACGAAAGTCATTGTCCCCTACCCTGTCGTAAGGAACTTATTACTGCAGAAGGAGTTGGGAGAGAAAAGAGCTAACTAGGTCACCTCCTTGCAGGAGTATGACTTAGAAATCACCCCAGCTCAGATCGTTAGAGGCCAAGGGTTGTGTAAGTTGGTTGTTAATTCGAAAACCAGACAGCAAGAAGATAGCGGTACGTCAGACCTAGGACAAAGTGATCAAAATTTGATCTGTTGCGCACAAAACCTCGTTAGTCCTTGGTACGATGATATTAGATTCTGTCTTGAACATGGGTCAGCACCCCATCACCTCAACCCCGCAAAGAGAAGAGCGTTGAGACTAAAGTCCGCCTCCTTTCATCTAATTAACGGTATACTGTTTCATCAGAATTTTGACGGCATACTGATGCGTTGTCTCGAAAAAGATGAAGCAGAAAAAGTCTTGCTTGAGTTGCATGCAGGAGAAGCTGGTGGCCACTTCGGTGGTGACACCACTGCTCATAAGGTTTTAAGAGCCGGTTATTACTGGCCCACGCTTTTTAGGGACACCCATGCCTTGTGTCGTAAATGTATCACCTGTCAGAAAGCATCAAGGCGGTTACAAAAACCAGCCTTTCCCTTGCAACCCGTCTCAGTAGATTCTCCTTTCCAGCAATGGGGCCTTGACATCATAGGTCCTGTTAACCCTCCGTCCTCACAAAAACACAAGTATATTCTGACATCCACATACTACTTTACATGATGGTCTGAAGTTGTTGCGCTAAGAACTGTTAACACCAGTCATGTAATCGCTTTTCTAAACTCGAATATTATCACTCGTTTCGGTATTCCTGATTGTCTAGTCTTCGACAACGCTTCATACTTTTCTTCTCTTGAGATGAGTGAGTTTTCTTTGGAGAAAGGAATAAATATGAAGTATTATGCTAGTTACTACCCCTAGGGCAACGGCTTAACAGAATCAACAAACAAGAACTTGATCAAAATTATCAAGAGAACCGTGGTTGAAAATCACAAGAATTGGCACAATGCACTGCTGAATGCACTGTGGGCTGATAGGGTAACACCCAAAGCCGCTATAGGTAAATCCCCCTTTTTTCTCGTTTATGGCAGAGAAGCAATTCTTCCACCTCACATTCTTCTTCCTTCGCTTCAATGGTCACAAAAAATCCAAGAAGAAGATTGTCCCCCTTTAGAAAACCGAATTAACGCTTTGATGAAGTTGGAAGAAGTAAGAGCCCAAGCTAAGCGTAAGTTAGATCAACATCAACAATTGATTAAAA
>JZKD02S0011245.1:316563-338457 GCA_000966675.3 Picea glauca
AGTGATTTCATCCCCCCCCCTCCCAATACCACTTACCACCTCAGAGGGGGTCTGGAATACCACTTACCTCTCCAAAACCACCCTCCCCCA
Organism: Picea glauca; assembly: GCA_000966675.3. NCBI lineage: Eukaryota > Viridiplantae > Streptophyta > Pinopsida > Pinales > Pinaceae > Picea > Picea glauca. The sequence continues at coordinate 316,654 of JZKD02S0011245.1, forward strand.
TTTTCACAAAACCATTGTTTTTCCAGTTTTGACACCTCGTCTTGCGAAGGGGATTCTAGGCAAACGAAGATGAAATTTAAAAAACTAAAAGATTTTTTGTTCATAATGGGCTGAAGAACAAAAACCTCTCCCAGTTTTTTCAAAGGTGCCACCAATTGGGAGAATAGAGGTTGTCTTTCAGCCTCATTTTTTGGATTTCTGGTTTTTCCTATTACAGCCTCGATTTTGCGGGAGTTGTTTCGGAGAGGTGGAATCGAAATTTGAGAAACTGAAGGAGGTTTTTTCTCCAAACAAGCTAATATACAATAAAATCCTTCGGTTTTTTCATAGGTGTCACTGATTGGGAGAAATAAATGACTGAGCGTACCCCTATTTTTAGAAAATTCGGCCAAATTTGCAATTCCAGATTTTTTGGGATTTGTGGCTATTTTTGGCCGAGGCAGTTAAAACTGACTTACACAACTTGTTGGGGGATCTCTCCTATTTATTCAGATGATTTTAATGTAAAAGGGGTTTATTCTTGCACCCAGAAGGCTATTCTCTGTAATATTTTGTCAGATCAACCAGAAATAAATGGACTTTTGCACAGGATTCCTGCGTGTTAACGTTGGTGAAGTTTCCTCTCTTCATTGAATGTGATCCTTCTCAGTTATCATTACGTTAATCCCTTTATGATTTGAAAGGGATATTTAGCGCAAAATTTATCCACTATACTTTGTGTCGAGCTTTTAAAAATCTAACTGTTTTCCCTCTGATACTACAATGAAGAAATTCTTGAATGTTTTTTTGTTGTAGTTGATTATCTCGTTTGTTCCTTTTCTACATCATTTTATTTCTAAAGGATCCAACGTCTGCATTACCTTACCTTGTGGAAATACCTTATAGACCTGTGTTTAATTTCAAACTTGTCACAGATCCCATAGCCCAATGGTCTTCTTTTGTTGTCTCAACCAGAAAACTCCGAGAACATATCCTATTCTGCATAGCTAGTCTAAGATCAAATCTCTAACAAAGATAAATTTGATAGAGAGATCCCTCTATGAGTCTCGGAGGGCTAGATCCCTGACTTGAAGCGGTTTTGATGTTGCCTCTGTGACTGCCTCCATAGTCTTGGGAAAATTACAGAGTGTTAACAAACACCATGACTACTAGTGATGAGTAAGGGTATGTACTGAAATATATGACCCCCACCTCTAACAATTCCTGAATGATATTTTCTATTTCATTATTTTGGGAAAAGGGTGTTAATAATGACATACATTTGGTGGTTGACTTCCTGGAATCAAGGGAGTATCATGGTCATGCTCTCTTCAAGAATGTGGTAAACCCTATGGTGTCTCAAATACCTAATGATGTTTGTCGAGTACTAGCCACAAGTCTAGGTGGATTTCTTGTGTCAAACTTTCCATAGCCTATATGGCATTAAATTAGGAAATAATGCTAAAGTGTCCTTTCTTTAATAACTTCTCCAATATACAATGAGAGTTGACTATTTTAAGAGGGTTTTCCTAAATCTCTTGAAGGGTGTGTACATGATCCTCTTTAGTGAAACTCATATATAGTTCCTTGAAATCCATGATGGCTAGTCCCAACGTGCATAGCCATTCTACCCCAATACTGTATCAAAACCACCCATATCAATGGAAATTAGATGGGTTTTGAGCAAATAGTCTCCCATCTAGAGTTTGGAATTTTCACATTCGCCCCCTCATTTCACCATACCCCCATCAACGATCATGATTTGAAAGTTGTGCACTGGGTGTACAAAACAATGGGTTTCTTCTACCACTCTCTAGTGAATGAAATTGTGAATACTTCCATTGTCAACCAATGATCCATGTGGATATTGGTGGCCAACCACCTTTTCCAACTAGCTCAAAACAGTTTTATGGCAATTTTGGTAATTTACTATTTTTAGCAGTTTTTAACTTCCGGGGCCATTTTGAGGGCATAAATGAAGGTTTTCCATGATAGAACTTGTCAATGATAGTTGAAGGCACTCATTGAGACCAAAAATGAATCTCCTCGACGTTACCTTTCCAATGAGCTATCGTACGTGCCAAACAAAGATCGTATGCAAAAGTTACGACCCCAAGAAGTTGATGTACTAACTGACCCAAACGGGGCCCACATGTCTTTTGGCGCTTCATCTCCTAGGGTTAGGTTTTTTGGATGTCTAGGGTTTTTGAAATTTTGGTTTATTGTAAAAAATTCCCTCAACACCTCATTGTAATCATCTTCTTGCGAATGAGCGCAGCCATCACATCTCTTCTCATAGATAAGCTGCCACCATTCCATCAAGCTTGGTTTCCGCTGCATTTTACAGTTTCAGCTTATTTCCTTATTGAATAGAAATGTAGTTTTATTGAATCTCTGTTATTTTGTGTTAAGCATCTTTTAATAATCTATATTCATTTCTTTCTGCTCATAAAATTTGGATCAGTGGTATCAGAGTGGTTTGCTCCTTGTCTTCTTAATGCATGTCCCCAACGAGGTCAGGGTACAAAGAATTGGCTCTTGAGCTTGTTTCTCTTGAGGAAAAAATCTCTCGCATGCCCAAGCGACCTCTCATGGTAGGAGAAAATAAAGATGATGGGATGGGAGATCCTTTCAAAATGTTTCTTGAGGAATCCCTCACACAACAGAGGAACGTGGTGATGGATAGTTTCGCACAAAGCCTTCAGCGGATACCAACAGGCAACACATCTTCCTAGAGCGGAGGCACCGCCCCCTTCAAGGTACAAATAAACTTCGATATTCCTATATTTTAAGGTCAGAGAGACACAAATGTTGTAGACAAGTGGTTAAATCTACTAGAAGGGTATTTTTCTATCCATAACTTTTTGAATAGAGAAAAGATTACTTTTGTGCTCCTCAAAGTCGTTCCCCATGTCAAAGATTGGTGGGAAAATTTCTGTGAGCAAAAGGAAACAGATGAAACCTCATTATTTATAGTCACAGACACCTAGGAATCCTTCAGGGATGTTATGAAGTAACAATACTACCCTGTCGGAATTTATGATGACTTGTATACCAAATGGACCACACTGCGGCAGGAAAGAGACCAAGCAGTGCCAGAGTTCACAAATATCTTCCATACCTTGCGCACCAAGATGGGTATCAAATATTCAGAGTGACATCTGGTGCTCAAGTATTGTGGTGCTTTGCATAGATACATACATACCAGAATGGAATTTCTGGACATCTCGTCCTTGGGTGCGGCCTACCGATCTTCCGTCAAAATCGAGCAGAAGCTCAAACAAAAGACACGGAAATTTGGGCTTGGGAACCCGTCACAGCAAAATCCAGGAAAGGGTGGCCCCATCCCACATAACAAAGGATAGAGAAAAGATGGAAAGTATTAGGAAAACTAGTCCAAGCCGCAAGCAAAGAAGGACACTAGAAAGACAAAGAAAGATACTGGGAAGTGGTGCGACTTCCATAAGAGCCCTTGGCATTACACTATTGATTGTCGCTCAAAGCAGTCATTGGTGGTCGAAGTGAAAGCCTCTAAATTAGATGTGGGTTCTGAGTTAGAGTCAGAACCAGAAAGGGGAGGACGGATCATTGACGCGGAACCTAGTTTCATTGTTTCTACCACCAAGCTCCAGCCTGGTGAACCAGATGAGCCAGAAAAAGGTGAGTGCATATTCCATTCACAGATGTGGGTGAAAGGAACCCCACTACACTTCATCGTTGATAGCGATAGACAGAAGAACCTCATCTCAGCAAAGGTCATCAAGCAGTTGTCCCGTCGACAACACCACACCCATAACCCTACACCATTGGATGGCTCCGCCAAGGAAGTGATCTCTGCGTCAGTCAACAATGTCAAATGTCCTACAACATCAATCCCTTCAAAGACGAGGTATTGTGTGATGTTGCTCCTCTCAAAGTTTGTAATGTTCTTTTGGGCCAACCTTATTTATGGAAATGTCATGTTGTATATGAGTCTAGGCCTCATAGTGTTATTATTACTTTGAACAAGAAATTGTACAGGATACCCAAGGCAGTCCCTCCTAGTGTTATTTCCTTTATCTTTGCTAAGCAATGCAAGAAGGTCATCTCTCAGACTGGGAAATTTATCTTCTTCATGATTCACTCTCAGAGTGAGCAAAAGATTGCAGCCACATCCAGGGCCTCCATGGCCGATCTTTCCACACAATAGAAGCAAGTGGATAAGGTTGTGGAAGAATACTCAAATATCTTATTTTCTCCTACCAAGGTACCTCTGCACTGCTAGGTCAAGCATCCCATCGATCTGACCCTAGGCGCACCGCTACCTAATGGACCAGTCTACCTCCACTCTCTATTAGAAAATGAGGAGATCAAGAGGCAGATCCAAGAACTGCTCCACAAGGGGCACATCCATCCTAGCTCATCACCTTATGGGAGCCTAATCATGTTGTTGTAGAAGAAAGATGGGAATTGATGACTCTACATTGATTACCGGGCTCTGAATAAAATAACAGTCTGAGACTGATACCCGATTCCATGAATTGAAAATCTCCTTGATCAGCGCATGCGGGACAAATACTTCAGTAAGATTGATCTGAATTCTGGCTACCACCAGGTCCCAATATAATAGATAGATGTATGGAAGACTTCCTTCAAGTCAAAATAAGGTCTTTTTGAATGGTTGGTCATGCCCTTTGGTTTGACAAATGCTCCAGAAACTTATATGAGGATGATGGATGATATCCTACTACCTTTCACCAATAATTTTGCAATGGCGTATCTGGATGACATCCTCATCTACAACAAGACTTGGGCGGAACACTTGCATCATATTCAGTAGGTTTTGCACACCCTGAGACAACACAAACTATATGCAAACTTGGAAAAATTCTCCTTCGGCATGGGCATGGTCCATCACTTAGGATACATCAATGATAAACATGGTGTCCATGTGGATCCAGCCAAGATCCAAGTCATCCGTGACTAACCAACCCCAACCACACTCACTGAACTTCGGAGCTTCTTGGGCCTTGCCAATTTCTATCACAGGTTCGTGTTGGGATTCTCTCATATCACATGGGCCCTCAGCCAAGTAACTAGGGGTGGTGGTAAGGAAAAAATTGTGTGGGGCATGTCCCAACAACAAGCCTTCAAGGAATTGAAGAATCATTTGTTCTCATACCCAGTACTTTCATTACCAAACCTGCAACAACCCTTTGAGATCGATACAGATGCTTCAAACTATGTTGTGGGAGACATTCTCACTCAACACGGCCACCCCGTGGCATATCATAGTGAGAAACTATCAAATGTTGTCCATAAGTACCCTACTTATGACAAAGAAATGTACTCCATTGTGCAAGCCTACCGCCAGTGGAGACATTACATTCTTGGGAAGGAGACAATCATCCACACGGATCACAAGCCACTACAGTTCATGCAGACCCAAGGCAAATTGCAGAATGACCGCCATCAGAAGTGGTCCACATACTTACAACAATTCCACCTCAACATCAAGTATAAAATAGGAAGTACCAATCAAGTTGTTGATTGCCTCAGCCGACCTCCAATCACGAAACTCACCACGGTGCTAGACTCTTGCGGCCACGATACCTCCGAATGGCCCCACCTCTATGAGACAGACCTTGAATTCTCCACCACCTACCAAATGTTGGGCGCCAACTCAGTGGTCACTAATTTTCATCTTCAGGATGGGATGTTGTGTCGTCTGGGCCATATCTACGTTTCATAAAGCAAGCACGCAGAGCTGATTTGGGAAGCTCACTACAGTTGGGTGCAAAGACACTTTGGTGTCGAAAAAATAGTGGCAGTGTTACATAAACATTTCTATTGGTCGAAACTTCGATAGGATGTCGAAAAGTATATCAGGTCCTACATTACCTGTGCTATTTCCAAACCGACCACAAAGAAACATGGCCTACACACCCCTCTGTCTACTCCTGACGGGCCATGGGAATCCATCTCAATGGACTACATGTCAGGCCTCCCATCCACTAAGAGGGGAAATGACTGTGTTTTTGTGGTTGTTGATCGCTTTTCCAAGATGGTGATTATAGTCGCCTGCAAGAAGAACATCGCAATAGAAGCCATTGCCAAGCTCTTATTTGAACGAGTATGGGTACATTTTGGGATCCCCAAAACCATTATCTCACACCTTGAAAGTCGTTTCCTCAACACATTTTGGTCAAGCCACTGGTCACTACTGGATACCAAGCTCACCAAATACACTGCCTTCCACCCCCAGACAGATGGCCAAACTAAGGTCGTCAATCGGATGATCGTACATATCCTGCACATGTACAATTAAAAACACCCCCACACATGGGATGAGAGTCTTCCCTATGTCCAGCATAGATACAACCGATCCCTACATAGCTCAACTAGACACAACCCCTTTCAGGTGGGGTTGGGATTCCAACCATTGGGCCCCATGGATGTTTCACTACCCCTGGCGATCACCTCGGCTGACACATCCCTTGCTCCACCAAAAGCTGACAAAGCCACCCGGTTCATTGAGAGGATCCAACACATCCACCAATAGGTTCAAGATATTCTACAGAAGTCTAATTCCAAGTACGAGAAGCACCATGATCGACATCAGGTGCCACATAAGTTTCAGGTGGGCGACAAAGTTTGGTTGCACTTGTAGAAATAACTCCTTACAGGGCCCCATCGGAAGCTTCATCCACTCCTTTATGGGTCTTACACCATCACCAAGGTTGTGGGTGACGATTCTTTTGATCTCAACATTCCCCCTTTCCTTGGCCTACTCTCAGTCTTCAACGTGGCTCTCCTTTGGCCATATTTCCCACCATTATTGGACACCTCAGAGATAGCAAAGCAATTGACACCAAGAGAGATCAACCCTGACTGCGTGCAATAGGAATCTAATGATCATATTGTGGGCATACATATCAAGGGCACTCGACAACAAAGGAACCATCTTTATCGAGTCGTCAAAGCAGGGCAGCTCCTACACCAAGGCAAGTGGCTCACTTGGGGCTAAATTCAACATAAATTCCCTCATCTGATGGGGGAACTCAATGAAATGGAGACCATTGCTTCCTAAGGAGGGAGGATTGATTGAGGTGGATATCGATGGCCACCCACCTTTTCCAACTGGCTCAAAACACTTTTCTGGCAATTTTGGTAATTTACTATTTTTAGCAGTTTTTAACTTCTGGGGCCATTTTGAGAGCCTAAATGAAGGTTTTTCAAGATCGAGATTCTCAATGCAGCCAAAGGCTCTCATTGAGCCCCCAAAATGAATCTCCTCGGCCATACCTTTCCATCGAGCTATGGTTCGCCCCAAACAGAGATAGTATGCAAAAGTTACGACCCCCGGAAGTTGATGTACTAACTTACCCAAACGGGCCCACATGACTTTTGACGCTTCATCTCCTAGGGTTAGGTTTTTTGGATGTATAGGGTTTATGAAATTTCGGTTTATTGTAAAAAAGGCCTTCATAGCCTCATTGTAATCATCTTCTTGCGAATGAGCACAGTCGTCACATCTCTTCTCAGAGATAAGCCGCCACCATTCCATCAAGCTTGTTTTCCGCTGCATTTTATAGTTTTAGCATATTTCCTTATTGAATAGAAAACCAATTTTACTGTATCTCTGTTATTTTGTGTTAAGAATATTTTAATAATATGTATTCATTTTGTTCTGCTCATAAAATCCAGATCAACCAAGACTACAAATTTTTGGTGCTTGATGTAGCCTGTGAGTTTCAATGTTTGTGGATTCAAAATGCTTAATAATGCAAGTAGGGATATTAGAGTGTCTTCCTTAGGGAATGGAGGTTCGATATCTAGCTAATTCAAATTATTGGTGTCTTCAATTGGTAACTATGACATCTCTTCAATAGTTAGGTCTTCAGTCAGGGCTGGAGTAGTCATATCAATTTGAAACAATTTATGATCTTTACACATATGACCTCAAGCATATTTTTAATCACAATTATCACAGAGTCCATGCCTTTGGTGGTTTTCCATTTCTATTGGAGACAACCTTTGTACTTTTAGGGGATGAGTATGTGTTGTGTTGGAGGAATTAACATTGGAAGGGCACGGGTGGGAAATGAAAGAGGTTTTTTGGTTTGTGCATTGATCATCGTCTTTTCTTTTGGAGCCCTTTGAGATGCTTCCAACTAGGTAGTTGGACACTGCATTATGACTTGGGATCAAATTTCCTCCTTGAGGCCACTAACAAAAAATTATTTATAGAAATATTTGTTAAGTTCTCTATACATATGGCTAATTTCTTAAATACTAACATAAAGTATATGAATAAACCTATTTGGCGTAACTTGGTAAGTCACCCCAAATAGTGACTATCTCACTTGAAATGTGCATGGATATCTTTAACAAACCGACTCCATGCAATGTACCCCGCATAGGATTTTTTTATGCCATTCCCACTATTTCCATCATTCTAGATCTAGATACAAGAACCCCACCCTAAGTTTCATCATGTCACCTGTAATTCGCTAGAGGGAGAAGTAATGTTCCATCTGGGTGACCCATCTTGACAGGTCAAAACCATAAAACTTGCTCTGGTCCACCTTAGGAAAATGGTTCCATATGTTATTATCCACCGGTTTATGGCTACGAGGACTCAAAGAGGGTTGCAAGTGGCTAAATAGTCTCGAGTTATAAGTTTCTTCCTGGTTTGGCTCAATGTGTTGTGCATTCTATGGATCTTCTTCTATTATTCCTTAAGCTATCAGAGGCCCCAAATTCTTAGTCAATTCTTTTTCCAAGTTTCCCAACTTCTCATCCAACCTTTTATCAAACTTCTCAACCAACTATTTATCCCAACCGCTTATGATATGCTGGATTTTCTTAGGATGGCCATGAAGATTCATGTATTGAGTGTCTAGGTGATCCAATCTACCAGTATTAGAGAGAGTGGCCATATTTTCCAAGGAAGTTGTATAAGGTGGTTTATAGGGATCCACCATAAGTGAGATCACTGAAAAAGGTTACCAAGTCTTGAGAACAAGGGAGTGTAATGTGCTATATCTCTTTGATATACATGTGGAGTCCAATAATATTGCTTTTCCCAAATCTCAGGGCACTAACTAAGGAGGCTCAATTGTGTTTTTAGTCGTACTACTCGACTACCTAGGTACTAGAGAATGATCTTCCTAAGTGTTATTCTTGGTGTACTATAGCAACAATATGGCCAATTAGCTTATCTAAAGAAAGTTTGAGGCATACATAGGGAGATTCCTATATACTACATGGTACATGGAAGTGAGATTATGTATATAGGTACTATTTTATATTGTACTACTCGAAGGGTTACCAACAGGTGTTACAAGGGTTTGCAACAATGTGATTCCACTTGCATTTCCTGCATGTATTCTTCCTCGATCATGGTTTTACCCTTTGAATGACATATCACTATGTTATTTAATATGCTGGAACATGTCTCTAAAAAAAAATCAAAAATTTAGGAGCTTGCTTACCCAAGAAAAATCTCTTAAAATCACCAGAAAATAAATTACTTTTCAAGTTAGGGTTTGAGGCTGAAAATGTAAAATTGTCATAAATTCTACTATACTTCTTGTATTGGCTATTATGAACCCAATTATGAAATTCCATGACTTATTTTTACATACTGACATTGGTTTTATTGAAATTTGTGCCCTCTATCAAAATATATCCAATCTATGACATTCATGGTCGTCACCGGAAAAAACCCTAAAAAGGGGTTCATTTTAAATAAACGATATCTCCACACCCTGGACTATGTTTTGGATGATTTGATTTTTGAAATTGGGCGTTTTTTCGAGAGGAACTCAATACATGGTTGGTTTATTCAAATTATGCATATAATGTTTCATAAATCGATCTAAATTCTTCCATCCTATTTTTTCCATAAAAAATATGCAAAAAGAAAAAAAAATCTCCCACTTTGTGCCCAAAAATTCTCCCACTTCGTACCCAAGAAAGAGATTTGATACCACTTGTAATGTACCTTTAGAAATATCTCTTGATAATAAAAAAATAGAGAGCTATGTTCACATGCCTCTTCAAGGGAACAATCTCCAAGAGAAAGTCTCCAAACACAATAACAATTCTTGAAAAAATATTAAATAACCTTCTACTCAATATATAGATATCCATAAAGAGTCTTAACTACCTACGAGCCCACTTATACTGAGGGCCTACTAACTAATTTGGGCCTTATTAATAAATAGGAGCCTTTTTACAATGAGTGACTATTAACTAACTATTATTGGGCCTTATTCAAGTAAGGTGGCCTCATACATTAATAAAGTATCCTATGTAAGGGGGTTAGGGTAGGACCCTAATAAAATCTAATGATGATAGTACATATATTATGTGCCTTAGGGAGCCTTATGAGGCTTAACTCAAGATACATATGAGGAGTCTCTCTATGTAGCCAATGTGCATCTAATTACTTGCCTTGTGAGTATATGAATAATGCACTCTTCAATATAGGAATCTACTGACATGCCTCTACCTCGACTAAATTTATTCAAGTATATTGGTGTTCTTTTCGAGATATACATGTCTTGATGTAGGAAAATGTCACCTCATCAAAATCACAGTTCACCTAACAAAAGGGCCCAATTAGACCTTTTACCATTTAGAATGGCAAACCCTCGAGATTATGCCCTAACTGCCATTGTTGGTTTTATGATTTTAGATTAAATGCAAAGTTAAATATGTAAATTGAAAAATGTACCATTCTAAAACCATATTAATCTAATATGTTCTAGCTATGGAACTATAGAATTGATAAATATAAAGCCAACAAAAATGAATGTAGGTGATAAATATGAACAAATTCACCAAATTATAGATTACACAAATTCCTAGAATAACCAACAACAAATTGAGGTTAACCTACAATTACACTGAAAGCTACATCTCCATATCAATTTGTTATCAAAATAGAACAATATAAAGCGAGAACAAATACTAGATACATGAGAACAATGTACAACAAGTAGATATCGATTCTCACAACTTTCTAGAACACCATGAAAAATGAGAACAATCTACACTAATCTGATAGTAGCACTACAAATCTCCAACACAATCTTGCCAATAGTGGCTTCTCCATTAATTTTGGAAGTTAGCATCTAATGTTCAACAAAATCCACCCCCCCAGATGAGTACAAGGACTCTATTTATGAGAGTTTGTTGGTGGATCTTGGCCTTCCCACTCTCTATACTTTGGAAACCCTCCTAAATTTTCAAATTCTCCTAAAGATTTGTCCTTTCCTTATTGAGGACTTAAATCAAGTTTTATTTTCCTTGAGACCTCCTCTTTCCAATTTGTCTTTTCCTCCTATGACTTTTCAATAGGAATTGGATGATGATGTATTAACAATTATAATTGTTTACTCATAAAATGAACTGTCCTTTTTCTCAATCAAGGATGAGTATAAATTATCTGACTTAGATTTGCAACATATATAAACTTCATGTTGTGATATACATGCCTAGATTGGTAATTCTGGTCCTCTTTGTTTATTTCTTGAGCCACTTGCAGTCAACATTATCCAAACTTCAATCTTTGACTCTTTCTACCATTATTACCTTCAATAATGCATCATTCTCCCCCCTTTTTTTTTTATCTACATGACTATGTAATGTTATGCTTTCTCTATCACTAACTATGCAATAAAAACATCTTTATTAAACCTCAAATTAGTTTACTATCTACAAGTTTTTGCAAAAATAATATACGTGTGCAATGGGATGACAAAATTAATATACCTTGTTGTCACAACTTCCTTGATGCCATACACAATGCTTGTAAATTACGATTAAATCTACATTTAGTACATTCACTACTAGTAGGTTATTACCTATCACCATTTTTTTTTTATCTCAATCATTTCTATATCCTATAAAAATTATGAAATTTAGAATTCACAACACTATTTCCCCTTATCAAATTCATGTGAATAAGAGAATGAAGGTTGTAGGGTTGGATAGATTTAACTAGATCAAACATTTGTATTAATTAGAATTAAATTGAAAATCAAGGGATTGAAGATAACAAAATGAACCTTTTGAACAAAAAAAAATCATATATTTAGTCGATGTTGATTCTAAAATATGTTTCCTAACAATTTATCCCAACATTGTAAAGCACAAGTCATAACATTAAAGACAATGATAATTGGCCATACATTTCAACATACTTAACATGATGTGGTAAAAGCATATTGACAATGTCATATATTCAACATTCCATATCATTTCACCTATCTGAATAAAATTCTCCACCTTGTGTTGTATTACCTCACCTACATCTATTAAATGGTCACCCATTCCCTTGAATTATTCATTGTACAAAACCATGAGAAAATTGATTGCACCCTCATGAATTTCCATTGTGTGCATGTGTGGAAGGAAATTATCGCCAACAAAGAATTATATGAAGACAAAATCATCCAAAAATCATTTAATATAAATCCCACTTGGATGGTTTAGAACCCTCTTATCAATCTCACTTGGATGGTTTGGAATCCTCCTATCAATCTCACTTGGATGGTTTGGAATCCTCCTATCAATCTCACTTGGATGGTTTGGAATCCTCCTATCATGCTTCAAATATTCCTGCAAAAGCCAAATGTTGAAAAACTTAATAGGGCTTTGTAGGAAACTTTTCTCATAGGAATCTCCATTATTAATTTTGGATTTTCACACAGTTATTCCCATGATCAAACTCCACCACTTAACCATTGTTTTAACCACAATTTAAAGCCAAACTAAATCCCACATTGAAGCTAAGACTGAATCTAAGCCCCACATATAGGAGCCTAAATCCAAACATCATGCACTATGTGTTGAATGCAATGGGGAGGGATTATCCATATAAAATGCAAGGAGGTTAATATCGCAACACATGTGGGATTTGGTCTAGATACAACACAAAATATGCCTCGACCTCCAAGAAACACTTTCTCATTGAAAATATGAGGGACAATTGAGGCAACCGTACTATTGCCACTTACTCAATAGCTTTTTCAATAATTATTGAGGGAAGCATTGCACATACCATTAATGAGTGCCATAATGGCTATAAGAAAAATTGTTGGACTATCAAAATCATTATAATGGATACTTGGTTAGCACTTGACTCTATTTCAAATTTTACAGTTGTATGACAATTGCACAAAACTAGCTAATATCTTAAAGGAGGGCTAAGGCCCACTTAAAAATTCCTTATGGGTTGGGACCTCCTTGTTCCATATTTTAAGACATTTCACACCCATGCTTTGCATCATGTACTCCAAGTAGACGTTGTTCTAAATATCATATCCCATAGGTGAAGTTAAAATTGTCTTAATAAACTTAATAGTGGAAGTAGGCATAGCATGGGAAAGCACTACAACACAAGACATCAAATATTGATTTTCTAGATCCATTGAATCCAACTTCCAATCCATAATTTGATCAAATTATACTTTTAAATTTTGTGAGAGAAGAATTCATAAAATTACCATTACTAGAATCATCATGTTCTACCACATATTGGTAAGCACAAGAAGAACTGTAAATGGCTAAACTGAGGATTTCACTACTTCCAAGACTTCAAAAAAAATGTGTTATCCTAGAAACTCTAATTTCTAGTCATAATATAATGTCATTTTCCATGTCCCTAATGATCCAGGTGGATATCGATGGCCACCCACCTATTCCACTGGCTCGAAAAATAGTTTTCCACCTTGGCAGTTTTTCGGGTTCCAAACTTCTGGGGCCATTTTGAGGCCCTAAATGACGTTTTTTGGGGATTTGGGTCCTAAGATACTATTGTAGGCACTCTCCTGGGTCAGTTGAAATTTTTTCTTCTCGGTTTGACCTTTCCAACGGTGTATCGAGCGCCCCAAACAAATATCGTATGCAAAAGTTACGCCCCCGGGAAGTTGACATATCAACTACCCCCATCGGGGCCCGCAAACCTTTTGGATTTTCATCTTCCGGGGTTATGGTTTTAGATTTTACTTATGATTAAAAGGCCTTTGGAGCCTCATTTTAACGAGCATATTCATGCGAATGCGAGTAGCCGTCACATCTCTTCTAAGAGATAAGCTGCCACCATTCTAGCGAGTCTTTCACTCTGTAATTTTACAGTCTTTGTACATTTTCACTCATTAATAGAAATTGTGTATTAATGTATCTTTGTGTTATATCTATGATATATTTTTGTTATATTGTTGGATATCTTATACATCTTTGTACATTTCTTTATTATATCTCTGCTCTCATTTCATGCAGAAAATAATCTGGATCAGTGGTATCAGAGCAAGTTGCTCTTGATCTTTTTTTAGTGCATGTCCCCGACGAGGTCCAAGTATAGAAAGTTGGGTATTGAGCTTGTCTCTCTTGAATAAAATCGCTCTCACACACCCAAGAAACCCTCCATGGTAGAAGAAAAGAAAAGCGACAAAGCAGGTGATTCTATTAATATGTTGCTTGAGCAAGCTCTCACTTTACAAAGGGACAAAATGATAGAGAATTTTGCTCACATCCTTCAACACCTACCGGTAAAAACATGCACGTCTTCATCAAGCAACCACTTTGGAGGAACCTCACCTTTCAAGGTACAAGTTAATTTTGATATTCCCATATTTGAAGGATAGATAGATGCAGATGCCCTAGAAAAATGGTTAAATATGCTAGAAGGTTATTTCTCTATTCATAATTTCTCCAACGGGGAAAAGATCACCTTTTCTCTCCTTAAGGCTCTCCCCCATGTCAAACATTGGTGGGAAACTTACTGGGAGAAAAGTCCCACAAAGGAGTCTGGAATATATGGGGTCGAGCCCACTTGGGATTTTTTTGTGGATGTGGTAAAGGAACAATATTACTCTATTGGAAACTATGAGGACCAGCACATGAGATGGACCACATTGTGGCAAAAGAGGGGCAAAGGAGTGTTAGAGTTCACCAATAACTTCCATACCTTGCGCACCAAGATAGGTATCAAAGAATCTAAGCGACATTTGGTTCTGAAATATTATGGGGCTCTACACAGATACATCCAAACTGAAATGGATTTAATGGACATCTCATCACTCGGTACTGCTTATCGATATGCTGTTAAAATCAAGCAGAAATTTAAGCACCAGAACAAGCGAGATTTCAGGTCTACAAATCCACAACAACAAAAGTATGATAAATACGACCCTAACAAACAGCCTCCCAAAAACCAATCCAAGCCACATGAAAATAAGGGTCATGGAAAGACAAAGAAGGACATTGGAAAATGGTGTGATTTCCACAAAATCCCCTGGCACAACAACGATGAATGTCACTCAAAACAGTCATTGGTGGTCGAGATCAAAGACAAGGATTCGAACCCTAATTCAGAATCTGATTATGAAAATAATGGGAGAAGACAGATCGTCGATGTAGACCCCACTGCTACTATCGCGACCGCAACAATTCAACCAAAAGAATCAACATATCATGAAGAGGGGGAGCACCTTTTTCATTCACAGATGTGAGTGAAGGGGACCCCGCTAAATTTTATTGTTGATAGAGAAAGATAGAAGAACCTCATCTCAATAGAGCTTGTCAAACAGTTGGGATTGTCGACAACACCACACCTGCAACCAGCTAGGGACGAGACCTTTGTGTCAACTAACAGTGTTGATTGTTGTTTGACATCCATCCATTCAAGGATGAGGTATTATGTGATGTTTCCCCATTGGATGTATGTGATGTTCTTTTGGGCCATCCATATATGTGGAAGCACCATGCTATCTATGAGTCTCGACCCCGTAGTGTCATTGTTACTATGGGGGTCATCTCTACATGATACCAGAGGTAGTTTCAACTATTGTCCCACCTAAACAGTGCTGCAAGGTAATATCTCATACTACAAAATTCAGCTTCTTCACAATCTGTTCAAAAGGTGAATAGAAGGATATTGCAACCACTACAACCTCAGCCCAAGCACCTTCTATCCAACAGAAGTGGGTTGAAAAGACTGCAACAAAGAAAAAATATTCCTTATGCACACAGACATCTCATGTACCATGACTGGTTGAATAGATTCAACCCCGCCAGCAACAGGTTCATGACAATCTTCCACAAACCAAGCAGCGCGACATCTCCAGCAAGCCAAGCAACTCACCAAGATTCAGATTCAACAAATGCTTCCCCCTCTCCCTTGGGAACTCAACGTAATGGAGACCATTTCTTCCTAAGGAGAGGGGATTGATCCAGGTGGATATCGGTAGCCACCCACCTATTCCACTAGCTTGAAAAACAATTTTCCACCTTGGCAATTTTTCGGGTTCCAAACTTTTGGGGTCATTTTGAGGCCCTAAACGATGTTTTTTTGGGATTTGGGGCCCAAGCATTTGCCAAAGGCACTAGCATGGGCTAATTGAAAATCGTTCTTCTTGGTTAGACCTTTCCAACGGTGTATCGAGCGCCCCAAACAGAGATCATATGCAAAAGTTACGCCCCCGGGAATTTGACGTATCAACTACCCCCATCGAGGCCTGCAAACCTTTTGGCTTTTCATCTTCCGAGGTTAGGGTTTTGGATTTTAATTATGTTTAAAAGGTCTTTGGAGCCTCATTGTAATTATCATCTTCTTTCGAATGTGAGTAGTCGTCGAATCTCTTCTCAGAGATAAGCTGCCACCATTCTAGCGAGTCTTTCTCTCTGTAATTTTACAGTCTTTGTACATTTTCACTCATTAATAGAAATTGTGTATTACTGTATCTCTGTGTTTATATATTTGATATATTTTTGTTATATTGTTGGATATCTGATACATCTCTGTACATTTATTCATTACATCTCTGCTCTCATTTCGTGCCGAAAATAATCTGGATCACCTAGTCAATTCCTCAATACAATTCTTATCAATGCTTAATGTATTTAAAGTGAATGTTTATGTTTCATTAGTGTAGAGAATATTCATTGCAACCATTTCTTCGATTGCAATCGCTCCATTTGTAATAGTCCCCATTCAAAGATTCTGGCTTTTGCTTTTTAGTTCCAAGCTTATCTCCTTTTTTGATGAGCCCATCACTTCATTCAATTAAAACCACTTTTAAAAGATACATATATCCTAAGCCAATGCCAATTTTATAATCAATTTGGGTCCAAGAAAAAATTATAGTGCTTTCTACAATGATCCTTAATTCAATAAGGAGAATCTCCACTAAAAGCATCATAAAATACATGAATAAGTTGTATGATACATGAGTAAATATGAATGGGAAATTTACACATTTCTAATTGCCTAGACTCCCAAGTTGTTATCATACATTTAATCTCTCTACACAACTCGAAGGTTCATTGAAACTATTTTAATCTCTCTACACAACTCGAAGGTTCATAAAAAATATTCAAAGAATTTTGTGAAGATCACTAATTGAGTTATGCCTTTCACATAATTCTCAAATTTCATTTTCAATATCTTAAACTCACTAATATTTTGATTAAAATAATGATATTTGGTATGTCCAACATTGGCTTGTAGGATGTTGATATATTGTAATTATAAGATACCTTCATAATTGTAATTGTAATTATAGGGTTTTCCCTAAGTGGGGACATGGATCTCGCTTTAGATCTATGATGCTCCCACAATGGTGGCTTCTTGTGCATATGCTCCAACCAAAGGACCAACATTCTTTTCTAGTTATGTTATCAATTGGAAGCAATGTAATATATCCATTAGAAGCAATTGGACCAATATGCTCCATAGGCCTATTTAAACATTGATATTTGATCATGGTAAGAGGCATGGTGGCAAGGCCATTAAAGCAATTTTCAACTTGTCATTTGATTTAGAGGCTCGACAACCTGCCATCGGGCGCTTTTAAACATTTCGAATGATTTTGAAAACTTGATGGCAAAGATATAACACACTTTTTAAACCTTCCATCTAATTTTTAAAAGAGGGATAACTTTTTGAACTTGTCACTAGGGTTAAATTTAAACATGTCATTGGGCCCAATCATGGATGGAATTTCAAAATTGACCAACCCATCAAATTTTAGAGTTTTTCCAATTTTAATGATCATTTTGCACGTTTTTAATAAAGAATTGTTGGAAATATAGCAATACAGGTTGGCATTGATGGCATTGGTATTGATGTCAATAGATGAGAGACATTATTGTTGGTTGGCATTGACAAAGAACAATGTGCATTAAGGCACTCTATTACTACAGTGCAATAAGCCCTGTCATATGCTTTGTTTTAACATAAGCTCTACACATATGCTTTGTTTTAAAATAACAGTCTATGACAGTTTCAAATAAATATATTAAGCATAGAAGAAGTAGTTGTAAGCTCAATGAGAGATACAAAGAGGATTTTGTGGAAAGGAGGTTAGGATGGATCTCATGGCAATGTAGAATTTCTTGTTTAGGAGGAATTACAATGGTAGCAAAATATGAATTCAAGACTGAATTTTCTTAGTGACTGCCTTGATCTTGCCTATTTCCTCAGTAATTGTTAAATACATTTAGATGAAAAGTTCATTAAATTGGAAGCAGCCTGGATGTTTCAAGATCTGAATGTGTTTCAAGGAGCTTATTTACCTTGAAGGTGAGAGAACCTGCAAAGTTGAAATGGAGGGTGTATCAAGCTCTTTGGTAGGTTCTTGTGCAGGGAGCTCTATGATTGTTCCAACAGGGATAATTGCAGACCAAATGAGTGCACAAAGTTGCCTTCCAAGTTCTATAAGAGTTGCATTGTTTTTTGTGTCAGGCCATGCTACACTAGAACAATTGCAGTCTTTTTCCCTCATATGGTGATAGTGCAACATTTTGTCCGAAGAGATTACATGATGGGTTAAATTCACATTGCGTTGGTTTAAAGGAAAATCCTATTGTAATAGAAGATGAGCAAGATGAGGATATTATTTTTGTTATACCAATGCATATGGAATCATGCTTGGATTCATCCATTACGGAGAAAAATTGAGAAATGAATCAGAGTGTTGATGTTATTTGTTGTACTTGTGTTGGTGTTGGTGATCCCAGACTATCTAATTTTAGGTTTCGTCAGGTTCTTATTGAAGAGTCTACTCAAGCTATCGAACCTGAGTGACTTATTCTTTTAGTTCTTGGAGAAAAGAAGGTAGTGCTAGTTGGGGATCATTACCAATTGGGTCATGTGATTATGTGCAAGAAAGCAACTCATGTTGGCCTTGCACAATATTTGTTTGAGCGATTTTTACTATTGGGTGTCAAGCCTTTCAGGTTACAGGTTCAATATCGAATGCATCCAACCATGTCTGAGTTTCCTTCCAATAATTTTTATGAAGGTACACTTCAGAACAATGTTATTGTCAATGAGAGACAATTATCTAGAATCATTTTTCCATGGTCGGTGCCAAATAGACCCATTTTTTTTCTATGTACAGATGGGTCAAGAAGAGATTAGTACTAGTGGCACATCAAACCTGAATAGGACAAAGGCAGCGAATGTTGAAAATATTGTAACTAAGTGGAGTTATTCCCAACCAGATCGATGTAATTATGCCATATGAAGGACAAAGAGCCTACATCGTTAACCATATGGCCAGAAGTAGTCACTGGTGTAGAGACTCAGCAACCGTCCGATCAAGAGATCGACGATTTTGATTAAAATGCCCGTTGAGGATTAGTCCCACATTGAAAAGGATAAAAATTATGTATGGGTTTATATACACAACACTCTCCATAACATATCAACGTGTAGTGCAAGGGTATGGTGGGGGTTCTGGGTGCTTGGACTTCAATGAAGATCATCATCCTGGAGCCCGGGATGACCTATCAGGTCCCCTACCTTTTGGAAGAAGTGACTACGACCGCCGAACTAATTTTGTTTTATATAACTATGTGGGGTGACGGTCATATGAGTGACCATGGGCTTAGGAAAATTTCGTTGTGTCAGTTGGAAACGAAACTACCAATTTTTTCAGAGTATTTGGCATAATGCCAAGCCTGGAGGATCGCCATGTTTTAGTGAAACCATGCACATACAGTTGAACAACAAAGACATTCTTTTTTCCAAAGAAATTGGTGAGTTCAAGTTCTAAGGTTTCTCCAAGCATGGAAGTGTAGGAAGTGTGCACAGTGCACATGAATATGTTATTGCAGGTTGTTAAGCTTTGGAATATCGAGACTAGTGAATGTAAACTGACATATGATAAAGCCAACAATGGATTCACTTCCTGTGGTTGGTTTCTAGATGGTAAACAGTTTATCTTTGGTGGAGTTGATAAATGCATTTACATATGGGATCTCGAGGGAAAGGAGTTGGACTCCTGGAAAGGACAAGGAATGCCAAAAATATCATATCCGGACGTCACATATGATGGCAAAGAAATAGTCAGCATTTGTGGGACAATGTTATTGTGATGTACAACTTGGAAACAAAAACTTAGAGGTTAATTGAGGAGGAAAGTGGAATAACTTCTCTATGTGTATCAAAGGAGAGTAGATTTATCCTTCTAAAACCTTGCAAATAAAGAGATACACCTATGAGATATTGGAGCTCGTTCAAAGTTGTTGTTAAGGTACAAAGATCACAAGCAAGGTCGCTATATTGCAGAGGCTATTAAATCTCCACCACAACTGTCGAAAGGTTCACATGCTGCCATTTTCATATGTCCACCAAAGTAATAAAACCCTGCAAAAATGCAAAAATAGTGACACTGATGTTGATGTTGATGAAGGGCATGGTGAAAAAGGATGATCATCCTACAGCATGGGAAGAACAAAGACACAATAGATTAATAACTGTGTTATTAAAAATCAAAGGTTATTAACCTGAAAATGAAGAGGTGTGATAGTTATGAAAAGTTATGTAACTATAGAACATACATATTGTTTGGTGAAAAGGTGTGATGAAAGGCCTATATAATTTCTAAATATCAGAAGAAGTACGTTGTGTCTCTTGTTGAAGATAGAAGATTAAATGAAAAAGAGACAGAGCAGAATAGATGAAGTCCAATTCTTGACAGAGAAGATTACCAGAGGACTGCATATATCATTGTCAGGTTGTTGAACAAAGGGTAGCTGGGAGGTGCTAGGGCAGGTTGGAGCCTACAAGGGAGTAGGTGCTTCCTTGTCAGTTGTAGCTGACTAAACAGGGGGTTGAACCCTCCTACCAGTTGGAGCTGGTGAACAGGGGTGTGGGTGCATCATGATCAGTGGGTGTTGATTTGAGAGGAAGAACATCTTCCTTCTATGTAACTTGTAAAAAAAAAATTGTAGTTAATAGAAAAGTGTTTGTGGTTTTCCCAATTGGGTTCCACAATAAAATATTGTGTTAAAATATTGATTGAATTAAAAGAAAAATTGATAAAATTATTGTGTCACTGATTCACCCCCCCCTCTCAGTGATAGGATCTGGTCCTTCAAGAATGTCGACGGATATTAAAAAAATTTAACCGTATTTGATGAGAAAATTGATCCATGATGGACAATTTTCCTGTCAAATTCCATCCCTGGAGCCAATCTTCAACATATCATTTGGCCATTATTCAACATGTCATCGAGAAATTTTCATATTGTTGTCAGGCCAATTTCAAACTTATCATTTGATTGGGCTATTGGGGCAATTTTGACTTTGTAACTTGATGCCAAAAAGAATCATGATGACAAAGCATATGTTGCTTTTCAACATTATGCATCCAGATAAATTTTAAATATTCATTGGGGGCAAAGTTCTCATTTCCATTGGGCATTTAAAACTAGCCTAGATCCATCCTAACTCTGGATAAATCCAGCATAAAGAGGGATCAAATCTCTCGAGGTGCAAACCTTTTTTAGAGTGCAAAACTCGAGGAAAAAAAGGTTTTCACC
>JZKD02S0011245.1:352656-364970 GCA_000966675.3 Picea glauca
TAATTCAATAGTTAGATCTAGGGAAAGCGGTATATTCTGTCCTGTTTTGTTCTAGATCCAGGTGGATCTAGGGAGATCGGTTTGTGTCCGCACTTACGGATTTATCCTATAACAACTTCCTCAATGTTATGCACAATCCTTATCCTTTCTCCCTTGTGAGGACAATGTTTATACAAGTGGTCTCCTTCACATCCCCAACACTTTGTGAGATGTTGTCTTGGCATTTTCCTTATGGAATCTATCATTTTTTGTTCACCTTGTGTTGACTTCCCTTGTTGATATGCCTGCGAGATATTCCTGATAAAAGGTGGCTTGAATCATTTCTTTCTCTGGTCCATATCGCCTCTCTTCTTATCATCCTAAGTCCTTTGGAAAGTTGGCCTTCCTTTGTTCCATTCATACAAATAATTAGCCTTCCTAATGGTGTCATCCAAAGTTCTAGGCTCATCAAAGCAAATTTTATCATTGTAAAAAGAAGATAGCACACTATAAAATCTTTGGATTTTTACCTTCTCATCCTTTATGAAGCCAATATACCTCAACAATTCAAGGAATCTCCTATCATAATCAACCATTTTCATGCTTCCAAACTTGAGTTCAAAGAAATCTTGTATTTTCTTCTCATAATATTTCTCTGACAAGAATTTCTTTTGAAAATACTATTTGTGAACACCCTCCATGAGATCCTCTTCAAATCAATGTGCTTAATTTGATTGAGCTAATCCCACCACATATATGATTTTCTTTGAATATGGTAGGTTGCAATCCTAGCTTCCACATTTGATGGATAATCATGCAATTGGAAATGTTTCCTCATGCCCAACAACCAAGCTTCAACATCTTCTCCCTTCTTATGCCCTCCATCAAAATATGGTGGCTTTACCTTTTTGAGCTCTCCTTGCAAAATATATGACTCAAGCCTCTTCCTTTGTCTTCTGACATGGGACACACTCGGGATGCTCTTTGACCTTTAACATACATGTGTTATTCTAGTTGAGTGTCCCGATGAATGATGATGATGGTGTCTATTAACACTACTTGATTTCCTATATCCTCTATTGATCCGAGAGGATCTAGAGAACATCTCAGAAGTTTTAGAAGTGTCCCAGGAGGCTCAAAATGGCCTTGACAAATGAGAAAGGGAAAAAATTCAAAGTCCTCAAAACTTATTAAAAATCAGAGGTACAGAGGAGGCCTGAAGTTGACAGTGTCCAATGGAGATGATTTGATAGTTGATTTTGGGTAATTCGATGACGCAAATACAATGGCGATGTTTGTTTCGACAACAGAGACTTTGATCAGTAGGCTAAATTCTAGAAGAGACAATGTAAGCATGTTTTTTATTATGTTGTTTTCTCATTGAATATTTCAGTATAGTATGCTTGATACAGGTCTGAAGGAACATGGAGAGGTTGCAACAAGGCAGCAAGACCAACTTATTCCTTCTTTTTCTTCCTTCATTCTCTTCTTACACATAACCAAATCAACTACATGTGAAAGAGACTTTATGGAACTTGGATGATAAGTGGCCAACGAAGCAGTAAGGAATCTCGTAGTTTTGGGATCTGTGTATGGGTTGATATATGCTTGGATCTAAGAAACAAATCTAAGGCATTCTATGACTCCATGATGATGGGGGTCCTTTCTTATTCTTCCTCTTTTTCTGTATTGAGTATGTGGGAATGATGTCCATGTCAGCATCATGGATGCCTCATGAGCATGAGGACTTGTAAACTCTCCTGATCACATTACGATCTCTTGTTGTCGTCACCGAAAAGGGACTTTGGCCTTACAACTTGTAAAGGAGAGACATCATTACAGCGAGGAGAATAAAATGGTTAAGCTTTGGATCAACACCCGGAGACGTATCCCACATCGGGTGAACTCCATTATCAAGGGAAGTTTCATATCTCTTATGTGTATTATGTTCTTAAGTTTCTTTTCATGAATTTCCGCACATAGAATATTAAATGCAAGCATGACATATAACACATAAAGAAGTTAAAAGAGGCTTTAATTCAATTTGTATTCAAGTCTATAAAGACTTCAACTATACATTTAATTGCAATCCTCTCAAGTAAAATGATCTATAACTGACCCTTTGGAGGAGTGACAAGATCAAATAATTACTGGAAACTAATCACCCCCAGGTTCAGATCAAGTGGTATCAAATAAGGACTAATATCGGTGGCAGGTGTTGAAGCTGAGAATGGCTAGATCGCCAAAAAAATTGTGGTTCTATGAGCTTCAAGAGCTCAACCAAATCCTTCAAGCAAAGAATGTTGGATTGAAGACATTGTTGCATGTTGCAGAGGAGGAGAACCAAAGGTTGCAAGAGCAGTTGTAAGCCATGAAGGTGTAGGCAGGGGAAGGCTCTACGAATGAGATGGTGATAAGACCATTTTGTGACCATGGAAACTTCACAAGTTATGGGTTCGAGCATGACAATGAAAATGCATGCACACTTTGTCAAACAAGTGAAGATGACATCCAGGAATCCAGAAACCAAGGAGGATTCTTAGAAGCATCAGCCACTAATCCTTCTCACCAGGAACAACTAGACACATCTCAAGAAGTAGACCAAGATTCCCAACTTGGGATGGAGGTAAATAAATCGTGTTTAGTTCCTTTCTTGATTAATGTTGATGACTCTTTTAAAGTCCTTGAACAACATACTTCATGCATCGACTTAAAGTTGATGGAAAAAAATGGGATACGAAGGAGGAGGCCTTGGAGCCAATGGCCAAGGTATTGTGGATCCCATCGAGGCAATGGTTTGGCCTCGATATGCAGGGATAGGTGATGTCCCAAAGGATGTTGGATAAAGCTCCAAAACCATTCGGGAAGAAGACCCCATGACAGTCACTAAGACTCTAGAAGTCAACAGTTCATCAGGACATGAAACTGATTCAGTGCAGGCTAAGAGCACAACTTCTCATGATCAAGGATTTGAGACATCTCCAGGGAGAGATGAGCATCATAATGAAGGAGTTGAGGCCAACTCTTATTTTCAGTCTGACTCCAGAGACAACTCACCAAGGTATAAGAAATCTTGAAACTCTAAAATTCCATTTGATTATAAGAAAGTTAATAATATACAACAGAGCTTGTGGCATAAAATACCATGCACTTTTTGTGGATTGAATAACCACACAGTATCCCAGTGTTGGAAGAGAAAATACTTGTACAGGAAGGTTATGGCAACCAGGAATAAGACGAGGACAAAAGATCGTTCTCCACACATAGAAAGAAGCAGGAGAAATACACCTATGAAAGGGAAAGGCCACTGCAACCATTGTAGCAGAGATGGACATAATGAGGCCACCTGTTGGGCCTTGCACCCATATCTACGTCCAAAGAGGAACAATAATACTAGGCAGACACCTCTGAGGGAGACAACCAATCAGGTAGTGCTGCAGGGAAATCTGCCACCAGAAGGAAACCAACTACCAAAGAAAGGACAACTTGGTAAAGAGGACCTCTTCGGCGTAATGATTGGATGGATGGGAAAAATACTTGAGTTAGTTGAGAGTGACCATCTTTGTAAATCACATGATGCGATTCAGAACCCATAGAAGGGCATTGTGTAAAAGTGATAATTGTTTGATATCACTTATTTTCTTACACATGTTGATATTTTTAGGCCTTGTGAGGTAGTTTGGGTATGGGTTTTCTTTTGTAAGTCAATGGACATGAAACTTATAATGTAGAGACTTTTGGGGACCAAAAGTCCTTTTAGTTAGGAGGCGTGATCCGGGAGGATCTAGAGAACATCTCAGAAGTTTCAAAAGTGTCCTAGGAGGCTTAGAATGGCCTTGACAAATGAGAAAGGGAAAAAATTCAAAGTCCTCAAAACTCAATAAAATTGGCATCATTGAGAAGAGCGTGTCGCAAGCTTTCCAATGACGTAAATGAAGTTACAGATCAAAAGATATTCGCAATCAAAGTTTTGTTCAACCTAGCCCAGTCAATAGGGATGAGTCATCATCTATACTACTGACATCAACAATCGTACTGATGATGTCAGCATCTATACAGAGTACATGGCACAGACAGAAAGTGACATGTGTCATGATGATGTCAACATGTTGACGTGGAAACAACAGAGGCTGCCACATGTCACTCATTTTTGACATTTTCAAGTGACATGTGGACCAATGAGAAAGTTCCATGTGGTAGTACGTACAACCACGTGGCATCTGTACATCCACATGGCAGGTGACATGGCATCTGTATCAGACATGGCAGGTGATGTGGCATCCGTACCGGATGTGGCAAGTGGCATGGCATCTATACAAGATGTGGAAGACACTATGGTAGTGATGTCAGCATACTAACGTGGCCAAATGACAACATGCCATGTGGCATGTTGATTTGGTAGTTTGGGCCACAAAATGGGCCAATAAAAATGTGACATGTAGCACCACCAGGTGATGCCACATGGCACCATCCAAGAGTCGCCACATGGTCCTCTCGTAAACTAACACTTGGGCTATTAGCCGGATGACACGTGGTAGGGACACGTTTGTAAGTGACTATACTAGGTTCAACAAATGGTTGGATGCCACATGGCAACGGGAAAATACTCAACGAGGGCCAACAATCGAATTTTAAAAATTAAATAGGGGTTGGCCAATGACCAACCCCAATCTACCAAATTTAGCGTTGATCCCACCAAGCTTGGTGGAAAAACCCACCATATCCATCCACCAAATCCGACGAACCCCAAAATTGAATATGGTTATAACGGATCTCCCCAACAATAACACTAAATTATCCATCCACCAACCACTAGGCCAACGGCCTTTGTTGGTAAGTCCACCTAGTTTTTAATTTAAAAACTGATTTTATCCAATGCAAGGAGGAGGATGCACCCAATCCTCCCAGACCGTACCGGGAAAAAAATTCAATGCAGATTTTAGTGCATTGATTGCATATTTGCACGCAGATCAAGGCATTGGTACAGAGGAGGCATGAAGTTGATAATGTCCGATGGAGACGATTTGACAATTGATTTTGGGTAATTCAATGACATGAATCCAATGACAATGTTTGTTTCGGCAGCAAAGACTTTGATCAATAGGATAAATTCTGAAAGATCCAATGTAAGCATGCTTTTTATTACGATGTTTTCTCATTGAATATTTTAGCATAGTATACTTGATACGGGTCTGAAGGAGCATGGCGAGGCTGCAACAAGGCAGCAAGACCAACTTATTCCTTCTATTTCTTCCTTCCTTCTCTTCTTACACATAACCAAATTAGTTACATGTGAAAGAGACTTTATGGAACTTGGATGATAAGTGGCCAACGAAGCAGTAAGGAATCTCATAGTTTCAGGATCTATGTATGGGCTGCATATATTCTTGGATCTGAGCAATAGTTCTAAGGCATTCCATGACTCCATGATGATGGGGGTCCTTTCTTATTCTTCCTCTTTTTCTGTATTGAGTATGTGGGAATGATGTCCATGTCAGCATCATGGATGCCTCATGAGAATGAGGACTTGTGAAGCTTGTAAACATTCTTAATCACATTATGATCTCTTGTTTCCATCACCAAAAAGGGACTTTGTCCTTACAACTTGTAAAGGAGTGACATCATTACAGCGAGGAGAATAAAGCATTCAAGCTTTGGAGCAAGACCCAGAGACGTAGCCCACATCGGGTGAAGTCCCTTATCAAGGGAAGTGTCATATCTCTTATGTGTATTATGTTCTTAAGTTTCTTTTCATGAATTTCTGCACATGGAATATTAAATGCAAGCATGACATATAACACATAAGGAAGTTAAAAGAGGCTTTAATTCAATTTGGATTCAAGTCTATAAAGACTTCAACTATACCTTTAATTGAAATCCACTCAAGTAAAACGATCTATAATTGACCCTTTGGAGGAGTGACATGATCAAACAATTATTGTAAACTAATCACCCCCAGGTTTAGATCATCTATGATCATCTCTCCTATCATGAGATATGGATGCTTCTACTTGTCTTGCATTGGTTGCTCATTTTCTGCCTGAATATTTATTGACTTGTCTTTGAAACATATTTAGACTTTGTAGAAACTCCTCCTGAGCTATTATCATGCTTTCATTTTCTTCCCTATAGCTCTACACTTCCCTGTGAAAGCTTCTCATAGTTTCAACCAGCTCCACTGACTCCACCTTGCTTCTACACCGATTGGACTCGGTCTCTACATTTCCGATGTTGACATGTAAACTTGTGACCCTCCCCTCATCATTGTAAGATCATCAAGAATCCTCCATATCTCTAGTCCTCGTATAGGAACCAAATTTGCTTTCCCATACTTCTAATTCTACAGGAAATGTGCATGTAACAATTATTTTTAGAATCATGCATATTGTAAAATATTTCATTAATTAGACTACAAGTCATTCTTCAGCTGAATTGGATGCATTGGAATCTAATTATGAGTGTTTAGATACATTCTCCTATGAATCAGATTTCCAATGACTATACCCATGCCTCATTCAAAGTTTTGAGCTAGAAGATACAAACTTTTGAAGTTTGCAATTTCTACTCATTTGTGCTATATTTTCGCTGTTGCAATTATCTGAGATCATTTTTTGCCACTTGTAGAAAAAAATCTATTAGGAATTAGTTTTTTTTTTGTACGAGGCACATATATAATTTATGATTGTGAACACAGATCGACTCTCGGATTTGGAATATGATGCTCTAGCCAAATTCTGCGCAAATCTAGAATTGACGACTTTTTGTTGTAACCAAAATTGGCTATCTCCTAAATGGAGAGAAATTGGAAAAAAATACCTCAAGAAATTTTTTTCTAAATTGATGAGTAGATAAAATGTTGACTAAATAAAATTTCCTGCATTGGTGATTTGGTGTCCCTTTTTCTCCTTCAAAGTTTTCAAAAATCCTCGAAACACCCCCCAGAATAGTGGATTTTTCCTTGTTTGAGCATCCCCACACTAAATCCTTTTGAATTTCACCAGGAAATCTCCATCCTTTCCTTTTGAACTATCTATCGAAATTTCACCTTTATCTGGGCCCTGGTTACTAAGAACAACCTAGATCTTTAAAAACCATTAATTTACATTTTTTAGAAAATTAAAGTAGAATTAGCCAATGGCCCTTACTAGAATTCTTGTATCCCTCATTATTGGGGACATAACCCTAAAATTTCATCTGATTATGAGCTGAAACGCTTCTGTTATGTCCAAAACACGTTTTTGGCTCCATTTTTTTTTGTAAATTTTCTATTTTTGCTAATGTGACAATTTGGCTAACATGGCATGGCACGAGGTTGTTGATTTCCAATTGTCATATTTTGATTCGACCATGTCATCATCTTCCTTTTTCTTCATAGGCGGACGATGATCTCTCTTGTGTCGACAATCAACAATTTCTTTTGCATTACGAAAAGGTCCAGCTTTGTAGGATTCCACCGAACTTTGATTATCGGTGATCAACGATTCTCTTCCATTGGTGAGTTACAAGAGGCACTTCTTCACATGATTTTGACGAACCCTGAAACCAAAAATATAATGAATATAAGCCGTCAATTTTCAAGATTAAAGTGATATTATCCGTTGATTTATCAAACTCTCCAAACTTTGTCGAACTTCTCCAAACATACAAATGAATCTCAGTCGTTGATTCTTAAGGTCTAAATGATCTAGGGCATTGATTGTTAATGTCTAAATGATCTAGGTTGTTGATTCTCCATCTCTTTAGTCACCATTAAAATGGAAAATTTGACCTCCTAGGACAAATTTAACAGTGCAACCTACAGATCTATACCATTATTCATCTCTTCAACTAATATGACTGCAAATTCAACTTGATTTTTCTTAGAAATTTGGGGATTTCACTCTATTTTCACAATTCTCCCCAAATCCGTCATAGATAAAAACTTTACAACAACAAATTTACCAATTCGCATTGGTCTTTGGCCAATATGGGTCTGTTGTTGAACCAAAAGATCTAATACCACTCTATATTGTCCCCCACTACTAAACCCGACAATTTAAAATTTACAATACCCATTTACATTTGATGCAAACAACAATATGAAGACATATGTGACTAGCATAAATATCTACAACCATGCATGCAATTCCATTTAAATGTACATAGCAACAAAAATATTTATGCGAAACATGCTAAAACCTCCATGCATCTAACAACACTCGTAAACATGAATGCAACAAATTAACATTCACATAACATCATATAAATGATTAAGAACTTAGAGTAAACACACAACAATTAAAACCCATAATAAAAACAGTGAGATAGAGATAAATCACTTATATTTTTAACCCAACGTGCAATCATATGTAGGAGACAAACATTCCACCCAACCATATATTTGATGCTCCATATCTCTGCAAAAAATCACTCCCAAGTTGGGGCTATGAATCCATAAGAAAAGGGGTGTCTCTCCATTGTCCACTCACAACCCAATTTTACACACAACAAACTGGTTTTTCCTACAACTATCCCAATTCACTAGCTCTCTTCCCCTCAACATGCACAGCCCAAGGAATGGGATCCACCTTCACTACACATAGTACCTTAGGCATTCCCACTTCCCTCTAGGGATCCAACACAGGTTGGCTAGGAATCTCTCTTGTTGGGGACTCCAGGGATGTCAACCGCAACAAGAAAAAATCACAACATCAAGCTCACTTGCTCCTAAGTAATCTCTTACACATAAATTCACTATATAGGCCTAAAAACATGCTTCTTCATGCATTTGTAGCTCCAAACAACTACCAAACATGTCCACGATGGATACCTTCAAGCTCCAACACTCTGCACTCCCTTGTTGTCCCAAAAACTGCATGTAAAAACTACTCTCTCCTCCCATACAAATTTCCCTTTTGCCCATGCATGTTGACTATGATATTCCCCAATGTTGTTTGTACTCAGCCCCCATGCTCTTATAACTTTGGGATGTGACTTTTCACACCAACCCTCTTACATGTGTTTAATGATTTTCTTTGGGAACACTCAAACATAAAATAGAAGGTCATACAACATAGTAAATTAAGGAAGGTGGGTTGGGATTAATACACATGAATAATTCCCCCTTGCCCCCCGCCCCCCCCCCCCTCTTAGACCCTATCCTCTCTTGTGGAAACTTAGCCCTCATTACCTTGTTCATATCCATCTGCAACTAGCGATACATTTATTTTATTATTGTTGATATACAATGTTTACATATTACATAGTCGAGCGCACGTACATACATCATATTTACATTACATGTTGATAATACATGGACTAAAAATGGGGATGTTGTAGACTTTTAAGGGGATTTCTCCAAGACTTTAGAAAAAATGGTAAGGCTCGGAGCACTGCATCTTTGTTCTCATGCTCATGAAAAAAACCTTCATGTCAATTGACATTCTTATGGAGTTGGATATCAAATGCATAAGGTGTCAGTTTGGGTGCCAACACAACCAAGGGGTGATAGGTGTGTGAAGAATCGTTATGAACCCATAAGGAAACCAAAAGTTGTTATTACCTTAGAGATTGTAATATGCAACAAACAATGAGGCATAAGCTCTCATTACTTATCATGGGATAAGATTGCTCAAGGAGGTTGATCAAAGTGATGTAATCATTATTCAAGAGTGCACAATAATCATCAACATGTTGAATCAAATGATCACTTCTTCCTCAGCATCATTGGCATACCTCCATTCCAAAATGACCCTTCTTCTTGATGAATTTGATTAAGTCTAGTTTTTCTAGGTCAAGTGAAATTTCAATTCTTAGGTTGATAAAAGGGCCAATTAAGGAGTCTTAGAAGTGTTCGAGGTCTTAAAAGTTGTCACAAAGGGAGAAGATCACTCCCATTTCACCCCTACCCCATCA
This sequence comes from Picea glauca, assembly GCA_000966675.3. Lineage (NCBI taxonomy): Eukaryota > Viridiplantae > Streptophyta > Pinopsida > Pinales > Pinaceae > Picea > Picea glauca. The sequence goes on from JZKD02S0011245.1 coordinate 362,530, forward strand.
GGGGATGATGCCATAAAGAAGCATTGAGGTGTCAAGGGGGAGCTTCATGGTGTCATGAAGGGCCAATGGGTAGCACCTCTTCTCTTCCTTGCTCCATGTGAAGGCTCATGTCATATTGCATCTTTATTGTTGAAATATGTCGGTGGTTATACATACAATGGCAAGAAGCCTTGGGACATTCCTATATTTAGCCATTGATGGTTGCCTCTATGAAGCATACTCTTCTTATCTAGGAAATATTTCTCCACATGATTTCCTACACATGTAGTAAGATTTACTCTTAGGAGAAATATGAGGTCTAAAATAGGCTTCCTAAGGAGAGGAAAATAATAAAATAATAAAATAAGAGTTATGAATTTTCAAAGGGAAAGAAAGAAAACTACTTTTTTTAATCATATTTTTTACTTATCTCCTTGTAGGTTCACTCAATTTTAAGTGTATGCACCTGTTGGATGCGTAATTAAATTCCATATCTAATGAGTACCCACTTTGCATACTTTTGATAGACTCAAAGTGAGATAAAATGGAAATAAATGAAAAGAAACATGTCTTTTTCATGTATTTCCAGTTTATCTCATTGCGGGACTATCAAAAGTATGCACAATGGGTACTTGTTGGATGAAAAATTAAATTCTGCATCCAATGAGTGCTTACACTGAAATTTGAGTAAACTTATAAGGATATAATTTGAAAATACAATTAAAAAAAGTAGCTTTTTTCCTTTCCCTCCAAAAATATTTACCCTTATGACATCATTATTTTGAATCGTTTTGGTTATTTTAAAGTTGATTTTGATAGTACGTGATTTTGTTATGAGGCATGTTCTTGACCTCAAAATTCCCTTAATATGATTATTTGCCTCTGTAAATGACACTTATTTATGTAATTTGGCATATGGTTAATTCTACTTATTGATAGTAGTCTGAAAAAAGGAGTGTTCCTCTGTGGTTCCTCCTCGCTATGACATGATCTAGGTTTTGATCTTAAGTCATTAAGAATGTTGAGAATCCATAGAAAGGCGTGCATGTTGCTTAATGTCCTTGAAAGATGTAGATTCAAAGTCAAAAGAATTGTAGAACACAACATTATGGTCATAAGAGCAATACAATTCAAACTCACCAAGAAAATTGAAAAGATGAAGGGAGAAAGCATACTCCAAATTCCTTATATAGGGATGTTGTCAAGTACATCCCTGCTCTTAGGTAATGACAAAAGAAATACAAAGACACTTTCCCATCCTTTGAAGCAAGATAAATGAGTCAATTATTACTTTATATATTACTTAATATTTTCTTGCTCATTTATCCAAATATGTGATCTCCCCCTATTGAAGCACCTTCTACTACTATTAAATACTACCAAACTAAAGAGGACACGTAAGGAGAGCCATCATATCTTATTCTTAAAGTTATGATATTCCATTTTAGTTAAAATTTTCATTTTATGATTTAAAATGTAATAATTTTTCTATTATTTTTTGTTTGGACTATTTACTAAACTACACTTTTTGTAAACTCTTTAGTGAGATATTTATAATAATTTTGGTTTTATTTTAAGCTAAAAAGTTTTTTAGCTGATTAAATTAAATAATTTCAATTTTTATTAAAACTTTATTCTAATAATTATGTATAAAAAAACACGTCATAACATGTTTATATATATATATATATAAAACAAAGGGGAAACATATACAAAGGATATGGACAAAAGAGACATAGGATAGAAACCAACGCATTGCACCTAAGATGTTATTTTATATGTATGGTTTGACAAAAATAGAACTTTGTCATTTTTAATGATGTTTAATAATATTTAGTTATTTTCTTCGCTTCTTTTGACTTTTTGACTTTTTTTTTTTAAAGTTAGTTGTTGTATTGGATACTGAAAAAAAGTTACATATGATTAAAATGTCTTAGCTTATATGGTATTGGTGCTCTTTTGGGAAATCATTGCTTCCCTTATTACTAGAAAAATGATGTTTCTTAGTCCTACTTAGCAGTGGTGCCCTTTCAGGAAACCACCATTATCGGTTGCTTAAAAAATAAGGTGTGCCATGTCAATGTCATGCGAGACAGATGCTATTGTCTAGAAATATAAAAAATAACAGTAAATTTCGGGCAACCTTCCTTGGCTGCCTATGAATAGAGTTTAACGTAAACGTGGAAATAGAAGAAAATTAGAAACCTGGACCGAGTCTAGGCCCGGTGTAGACACATTGCACCTGTGACTTGCTCTTGTCGCAGTTCGTCATTGCCTGTTGAAGGTCTTGGAGGAAGGCCATCAATTTGTCTACCCAGCTCCAACGATCATTGTCTCTATTCTGCACGTCGAGCGTGATTGTCTTGAGCTCCCTCAGGTCTCGTTTGATGTCGCTCAGGTCCCTTTGAAGGTTGCACATGGTGTCCATGTCCAGTGCTTGGTCCCGATACCCATCGCCTGGA
>JZKD02S0011312.1:8165-27056 GCA_000966675.3 Picea glauca
GCGATGCAACATTTTTCCAAGCCCATTTATTGTCATTAATTGATTAAAGTCCAAAACTATTGGGTACTATAAGACATGGAAAGAAAAGAGTATTGTAATGTCACTTGAAGCTTAGGTACACTGAGTGCCATAAGCATGGAAAAAAGACATTGCATAAATGCACCTCCTCAACAAGTGGGACATATATTTAATGTGAATTTTATTTTGTAGATCTTTCAATTCTATTAGGAGAAACACTTCATTGTTCTCAAGACCTCTTGGGCGAGCATCTGGAAGGTTATTTTATCTTTTTCCAGCTACATTTCCCTCTAGGCCTTTAGCCCCTTCTTCCCATGAAATGAGGTACAATCCCTTCTTGGGTTAGTGCAACCGAAAACCCATAAGATGAGGAGACAAAATGGAAGGATTACAGAAAGTGGTAAGTATGATCAGAAATGGTATGATAACTTTTCAAGGAACTCCTCAGTAGCACCCCATTCCTGAGGGTGACCAACTTACTAGGATGTAACAACACCCACCAAGGTTAAATAAGGCAAGATGTATAATTTTGAAGAAAACATTATGTAATCAACAAAGGATTATTTGAAACATATTCAAATGCTTCAATTATTGAAGTGACACTTAACATGATGCCATAATTATTACCTCACGAAGCAAGACATGTTGTCATCTGGGGCTAGGCCGGTGTGATGGATGTCGCTCTACTATTGGTGATGTATGGTGATGCATCAATGAATAGGAGGGGCCTTGCGGGGTCATGCTAGATGTCTACTACATGTGGGCCTCAAGACATATATTTTTGGTTACCCCTAATCTGGGGGGCAACATCAGGCTCCTACTCGGGGACTTGTGCTCACTGTAGAGCGCATGAGAACCTCAACATATCTGGTATGACCTATGCCTACAAACACAAGCAAAATTGTTAGAGCATCGAGGGTGGTTCTATCACCCGTTATTCTTATGAAAAATTGCTAACTATCAAAATTGCAAGTAATTGCTTGAAAAGAAAAGTTCCAGTGCTTTATTCTAACATGTAAATATACACATATGATATAGAAATGATGCAAATATGCAAGAATATAAAATGTAAATATTAGACATGTATGCAAATCATGCTAAGATAAATGCAAATTATACTACCATGATGTGCAATGTAAAACATATATGCAATGGAAATGTATAAGTCAAATGCCTACCCTACCCTACCTATCTAATCTAGGTCAGTCTCAATGCTAGGTATAATCATATAACCAATACAACCATGCTAGCATTGTATGACAACACCTACCTTTGTGCTTCATCATAAACCAAAACAAGCATAAGTTAAGCACAAAAGGAACATGAGTTAGAGTGTGTAGCATATCACATGTAATCATAAAATCTAACTCATGGAGGTGGAAGGGAGGGACAAAATCTTGCCAAGCCAGGTTCCCCCAGGAACGCTCAATCCATCTTCAATTGGTGTTGTGATAAGATAGAGACTCATAAGGCTAGCTCGAAGACTCTAAATTTTAACTACCCTAGATCTTATCACCCCCTGAGGCTTGAGAAGGAATGAACAAGAAACTAGAGGATGAATGACAACTTCTCCGGGGAAAGTTGAAAGACTGATATATAAAACTTCTTCTTAAAGAATTCAACCTACCCTTAAATTCCAAGAAGAAATCTTGGCTCAGAAACAACTTGGGACAAGGAACATGTTTCCAAGCCACATCCTCAGTGACATAGCGAGATAAAGGAAAAGAAGGAGGTTGGAAAACCTTAGCACAAAAATCCTGCTCCGGGCCAATCATGTCCTTACCCTCATGAAAGTTAGAGCACAATGGTGGTTCAAATTCTCTTCGTAGAATAAATCCAAGTGCTCAAAATAATATGTATCAAACCCCCCAGGGTATGATCAATAATCATCATGAGAATTTTGTAGTAAGTCATCCTTGGGTGGTTGGAACAAATCTGTGATCATGTCATCTTCGTGTTGCAAAACATATAAATTAGTAGCAATATCACATGGTTATCGTAAAGGAAACAATTGAAAATGACCTTCAATGCCGTAAATGGGATCTCCATCATAACAAATCACATCCCATTTACGTCTCCCAACATGTATAAACTCATCAATATTACTAATCACATCATTACCTTTATTATGACATGAAGGGTCTAGTACATCCAAGGGATCCTTTATTTCTTCACCTTCTGAATCATAGGACAGGGCATCATCAAAAACCTGAAAAGGAAAATAACTAACCACATTCTGTTCTTTTTTTGTAGGGGGAATGGAAGCTTGGATGACTTCATCGAGTGGCGGAGCATACATCATCACTTCATCCTCATGACTCACCTCTTCATGCTCTTGTTCTTCAATCAAGTCTTTGTCGCCTTCAATACAATCACGAGGTAACTCTTTCTCCTGTTTGTAAGTTTATTCCTCTTTCATGTCATAGATCATGTCAGTGTCTTCTCCAGTGGTCCACCTATTGAGGAATATCTCTTCAAATTTGGCCATGCTCTCGATGCTTTAAATCATATTCTAGAATCATCATGAAGAGTGACTGCAAAAAGTTTCATCACCATATCTTCAGCCTCATCATCAATGGGATGCAATTGAAAGAAGGCACATAAAATCCTCATATGTTCTTTAGTTGATCCGAAAAATCCTTAGATGCTAATTAATCTTTAAAACATAATAACATCTACTTGATATTCAAAATAAAAATGATCGCCTGACTTGTTACAAATTACATGTGAATTAACTTATCTATCCAAATACACTTTAATGATAAACGACTTGCAATTAACTGAGCAAAAATATAACAACAATATTGAAATCACATACAGAAGTTTGATAATGGAGTTCACCCAATTTGGGGTACGTCTCCGGGTCCACTTCCAATAGAGACCTCTTTATTAATGTTCAAATGCTTGTGTTTTACAATGACCTTTTTCTGCGTTGCTCAAACTCAGAAAAAGAGTATGCCATCGATTTCCTTTCGAAATTTCGATAAAAATGAGTATAAAGTTCATAAAATATCGTGTTGGAACCCCGTGGCATGCTTTATGGTGTAGCCTACAAGTCTAATTACCCTCGGGCACAAACTTCGAGACACCATACTCTGCAATTATGTCCTTGTCTTGATATATGTGCCCATTAAATAGGGCGCGGGCCCTAACCTCTCATCTGCACTTTATGCTAATCTGCAACATCATTTAATTAGAAGTTTGGTGGTTTGTTTTAACAAACCAAATGTTTGGCATAGTGGTTAAATCTTTGGAATGTTATATAGTGGGTCATGGGGTCAAACCCCGTCGACCACACCATATATAACATTTTGTTGTAACCATATGTGAAACAACCCACGCGAATATGTGTGTATGTATATATATATATATATATATATATATATATATATATATATATATATATATGTGTGTGGTATAGTTTACATGCAAGGTGTAATATAATATGACCCTTGTGGATCATTGCATACGATACGATTACACAAGGTTGCAATAATATATCTTCAATACTTGTATCTAACAACCTTTAATTGTTGCTAAGGTCTTGTGATATCAAATTTGAGTTACACTAGTAATTGCTAGTTAGTCTCTTGGACTTTTAGTGACTTGTATAACAACTCTTCTTATAATTTCATTGTTGATTTATATCATTATATATTGCTTCTAATTAGGACAACAAGCTTCACTTGCTTGTCCATTAGATTATAAGGCTTGTATCTTGTGTTTTCTTGTGTCTTGGGAAGGTATAATAATCCTTCGTAGGTACTCAAGCACTTGGCAACCAATGACCATCTTTGAGACTCATTCTTGAGCCATCCTCCACTTAGTAGTTTGACCTATAGGGGAATCACTTCCATCATCTTACTTTTTGTCTCATTTCCCCCTAGGGTCACTTGAGACTGTGTTTGACTTATCTTTGTTGTATGACATGACTAAGAACAGGGGGAGATACCTTGATGAGATGATCAACTAGTTGCACTAGTTATGCAACTTCACCTAACATTTCAGGACCTAATTTTCAAGGCTCCATGTAAGTAGGTAGGTCATCTTGATTTCTTGCATTTTCATTTTGATTGTTCATGGTAGTCTAGTTGGATTTCATCGTTGATTTTCATTTTTCTCTACTTGCATATTTGATTTACATGCTTATATTTTTCATCATACATGTGAAAATAACAAAATAAAATAAAATTCTAGATTAGTTGTCAATTTTGGTTTTGTATTATATGGACAAAGGATGACTGAGCCATCCTACACGTAACAATTTGTTGTTTTAGTGTGTGTAGGCACATGTCTACCAGGAGATGTTGCAGTTCTCATGCACTCTACGATGAGTACATGTCCCCAAGTAGAAGCCAGATAGAGGCTCGCTTCATCACCACTGATCTCAGGTTCATCATGAGGGTATCCAACACATCAACCTGCTCCCACAAGACATTGGGTCTTTCTCCATGAGGTTCAAACCAGGTATTATGGTGAGTGTCATTTCAATGTTTGAGGCATTTGAGTTTGTTGCATTTTAAATTGCTTTTGATTATGTAATGTTTGCTTGGAAATTATGCTCTTTTCCATGTTTCACCTTGGTGGTTGACATTGTGCCCTAATAAGTGGTCACCCTTAGGGATAGGTTTTCTACTAGGAGCTCCTTTTGATGAGTCATTGTGCCTAACCATACTTGTCACTTTCCACACTTCACCCCCTTATCTCCTTATATTTTGGGTTTTTTGGGTGTATTGACCCAAGAAGGGATTGCCCCTCATTTCATTGGAAGAAGGGGTTGAAGGCCCAGAGGTTTGTAGTTGGAAAAATATAAAATGATCCAGGAGAAAATCGATGGCCACCCACCTATTCGACTGGCTCAAAATAGGGGTCTCCACCTTGGTAGTTTTTCTACGGTTTTTTGGGTCCCAAACTTCCGGGGCCGTTTTGAGGCCCTAAACGATGTTTTTTGGGAAGGACAACGCCTAGATGGTAACCAGAGGCATGGTCTGGGAAAATGAAATATGTACACCTCAAATAGACCTTTCAAATGAGCTATCATGCACCTCAAACGAGGATCATATGCAAAAGTTACACCCTTGGGAAGTTGACTTACCAACTACCCCCATCGGGGCTCACAAACCTTTTGGCATTTGATCTTCCGGGGTTAGGGTTTTGGATTTTCTTTATGATAGAAAGGCCTCTAGAGCCTCATTGTAAACATCATCATCTTCTTGTGAATGAGTGTAGCCATCACATCTCTTCTCAGAGATAACATGCCACCATTCTAGCGAGTCATTCACTCTGTAATTTTACAGTTTCTGTACATTCTCCCATTAATAAAAATTGTGCATTACTGTATTTTCGTGTTTACTGCAATATCTCTGTATAGTTCACTATTAAATATCTGCCTTCATTTCGTTCTGAAAATAATCCGAATTAATGGTATCAGAGTAGGCTACTCCTTTTCATTTCGTGTGCATGTGACCGACGAGGTCAAGGTATAGATAGGACAACTGCTCTCACCAGTCCAAGAAACCTCCCATGGTGGAAAGGAAGATAAATGGGGGATCAGAAGATTGTATCAAGTTGTTGCTCATAGAAGCCCTCGTGCAACAGAGGAGCAGATGTTGGAGAATTTAGCCCAAATCCTTCAACGATTGTCAATAATAACATGCACATCTTCATCAATTAGTCACTTTGGAGACACTACTCCATTCAAGGTACAAGTTAATCTTGACATTCCCGTATTTGAAGGTTAGATCGATACAGATGCTTTGGAAAAGTGGTTAAATTTGATATAAGGTTATTTCTCTATTCACAATTTTTTCGACAAAGAAAATATCACCTTTGTGCTCCTTAAGGCTCTCCCTCATGTCAAACATCAGTGGGGAATTTACTGGGAGAAAAATTCCATAGAGGAGTCTGGAATATTTGGGGCCAAGCCCACTTGGGATTTTTTTATGGATGTGGTCAAGGAGAAATATTACCTTGTGGGAAACTATGATGACCTTTACATGAGATGGACCATGCTACATCAAAAGCAGAACCAAACAATGTTGGAGTTCACATATACCTTTGATACCTTGTGCACCAAGCTGGGTATCAAAGAGTTTCTAGACATTTCATCACTGGGAGCCGCTTATAGATATGTTGTCAAAATCAAGCAGAAATTTAAGCATTAGAACAAGCGGGAATTTGGGTCTACAAAACCGCAACAACCAAAGCATGGTAAAGACATCCCTAATCCACAGAATACCCAACCTCAAGAAAACCAATCCAAGTCGTAGGAAAATAAGAGCAACAAGAAGATGAAGAAGGACACTGGGAAGTGGTGTGACTTCCATAAAATCCCTTGGTACAACACAGATGAATGTCACTCAACATAGTCATTGGTGGCTAAGCTCAAAGAAAAAGAGTTGAGCCCTAAATCATACTCTGATTCAGACAATAATAAAAGGATACAGATAATTGATGCAAAACCTACTGCTATTGTTGCGACTGCAACAATCCAACCAGAAGAACCAGAGGATCCCGAGGAGGGGGAGAGCTTATTCCATTCACAGATGTGGGTGAAGGGGACCCTGCTGATTTTTATTGTTGATAGTGGAAGCTAGAAGAACCTCATCTCAGCAGAGGTCGTCAAGCAGTTGGAGTTTTCGACAACACCAACAAACATACAACATTGAATGGCTTTGCCAAGGACGAGATCTTCATGTCATCCAGTAGTGTCGCTTGTCATACGACATCAAGCCCTTCAAGGATGAGGTACTGTGTGATGTTTCCCCACTATAAGTCTATGATTTTCTGTTAGTCCAACCATATATGTGGAGGCATTATGTTTTTTATGAGTCTTGACCACATAGTGTCATTGTTGCTTTGAGGGGTCAACCCTACAGGATACCAGAGGTAGTTCTAACCACTGTACTGACAAAAAAGTGCCGCAAAGTAATCTCTCATACCACCAAGTTTATCCTCTTCACAACCTGGTCAGAATAGAAGGACATTGCAACCACTGCAGCCTCAAACCAATACCCTTCTATCCAACAAAATAAAATCAACAAGATTGTAGAAGAGCACCAAGATATTCCTACTGCACCTATGGGGATACCTCCACACTGCCTAGTCAAACCAAGTTATGATAAATCCCTTCATGTTCTTCATGTTGCATATTCACCGACAGAGTCCTTCGACACTACGACAGATCATGCATCTAGATTAGTTAAACACATCCAACCCCTCCAACAAGATAAGTAGGACAATTTCTTCAGCGAGGCGAGCAACTCACCAAGGTTCAGATTCAACAAACGCTTCCCCGAGGATTTGATGCAATGGAGACCATTGCTTCCTAAGGGGTGAGGATTGATCCAGGAAGAAATTGGTGCCACCCATGGGTGAGGATTGATCTAGGCAAAAATCGACTCAAATCAGGGGTCTCCACCTTGGCAATTTTTCTATAATTTTATGGGTCCTGAACTTTCGGGGTCGTTTTGAGTCCCTAAACGACGTTTTTTGTGCATGATGCTGCCAAAACGATCGTTTCAAGTAGAGTCTGGGCCAAATAGAGTATTAAATCCTCGGATAGACCTTTCAAATGAGATATCATGCACCCCAAATGGATATTGTATGCAAAACTTACTCCATTGGGAAGTTGACATACCAACTACCCCCATCGGGGCCCGCAAACCTTTTGGCGTTTCATCTTCCAGTGTTAGGGTTTAGGATTTTATTTATGATAAAAAGGCTCTAGAGAGTCATTGTAAACATCATCATCTTCTTGGGAATGAATGTAGCCATCACATCTCTTCTCAGAGATAAGATGGCACCATTCTAGTGAGTCATTCACTCTGTAACTTTACAGTTTATGTACATTCTCTCATTAATAAAAATTGTGCATTATTGTATTTTTGTGTTTATTAAAATATCTTTATATAATTCATCGTTATACCTTTGCCTTCATTTTGTTCTTAAAATAATCCAGATCATAAAATCCAATCATAGACCTTCTAGAAGCTCACCCATGGATCCCAAGGACAATGAAATGTCTCTTATAAGAAACTGATGCGACACGTGAAAAATAATAAATGAAAAATTCCAACCAAGGTGGAGCATGTGTGGGTAATGTTTTTCATTCTTAGGTAGAAGCCCCACACATTATCTTCAACTCAGGGAAGCATGGTGTGACGAAGGTAGAGTCAAGGTGGGCACTGTTTTTCATGCTTAGGTAGAAACCCCACCTTGGCTTCAACCAGGAAATATCTTAAAAGAACAAAAGGCAATAAATGGGTTTGGAAAAAGGATGCATTGAGAATGAAGGTGCAACACGCCCTCTACAAAGGAACCCATAAACGAGACACTACGATCCCTTGTATGTCATGAACCCCATGCCCAAAATTCTTGCCCCCATCCATGTCACTTTGTCCACATGACCTAGAGAGGGGTCCACTTTGAAAACATTCCTAAACTTGAGGTACGATTCACCCAATAGGTCACTTTGTGGACAGATTTGGAAGAAAAATCCTAGCTTGGGCTTCCTTGGGGCTTTAAGCCCACATGATGGATACCATGGCCCACACACCATACCTAAACTTGGCAAATTGCATAGGGTCTTTGAGCACTTTTTTATTTTGATGAGGTGGTTTTTGATGCACATGCTTAGATGGCTCCTTTATTGACTTGATTTACTTATCATGATGCATTTGACTTGAGATCTTTGTAGGGCATATTCATTGTCTTTGTAGGACCTCACTTAGTGGACAGATTTGGAAGAACAAGCCTAGCTTGGGCTTCCTTGGGGTTTTAAGCCCACATGATGGATACCATGGCCCACACATTGGATAATGATGGTAGCCTTTGGAGGCCTGAGAGACATCTTGGAGGATCTATTCTAGCCCATTGTCAGCCCAATGTTTTGCTCTTGAGGCCAAAACGTCACACTAAAGGAGCTTGACGTCACCATGGGGCTAGGGTTTTGGTGGTGAAGGTTTCGACGATGGACACTTCGCACGTTTTGATGGGAGAAGACTTGGCTTGAAGGAGGGAACCCTAGCACATGAGAGGGAGGCCTTAGAAGGCCCAACGACTTCTATTCTTGACTCCAAGGATTTGCAAAAAGTATCAAGGAGTCACCCTAGAAGAGGGATGACGTCAAATTAGGGTTTCTTATGTGCATTTTTAAAGTTAAATTTGAATTTGGTAATGTAAAGGGGAAAAGTAAGGGTTGTTGACCCCTTAATTTGTGGTTACCCTAAAATTAAGTGGACAAACACTTTTAGGAGGATTTGTATAAATATAGACCAAACTCTTGACATTTTATCATAGCTCTCCCATTATGAGGAGACTACTTCGTTGAAATTTGCGCCCTCTTTGGGCAATTTGTATATCTCTCTTGTGCAAATGTCTTATGGTGAATTCTATTGGTGATTTCTGGAGCTAAGGTGGTGCGCACCTCTTGGAGGTATTTTCTCTTGCTTATGAATGGTCATTGTTTGGTAAACTAGGGTTTTATATTGCATCTCTCTTGAAATTGGTAAGGATGATCTTCAATTCTTAGTTCTTCTTGCTTGTTTCATAATTGTTACTGGTTGAAACCCTAGGAGGAGTGTAAGTGCATACACCCTCCATGAAGCTTCATCTCATTTGCAAGTTGAAGGTTTTTTCTTTGCAAGGTTACTAGGAGGAGTACAAGGGTGTACACCCTCCTAGATCTTAGATTTACCTAAGTTTGATATGTATTCCCTAGGAAGTAAGAGGATTTACACCCCTATGGATATTGTGGATCAAAGTCTTACAATCCAAGACTCCATTTAACCAATTCTTTTTGAAGGCACTAATCTAAAATTTGCAAATTACTTGCATTGGATAACGTGATTTTACAAGATTTTCAAATTGTTTGAAGTGCAAAGTTAACCAAACTCTTACACCAAAGAGGATTGGTTTTGGTTATTATCAAAGCTTGAGAAAAGGTTAAAATCCTAGAGCTTTAGGTGGTTATCTCGAGCTGGCAGGCTAATGTTGGTAAAATTAGTCCTGGAGGCAATTCCAGATTATTGGTTGTCTATGGCTTGGATTCCAAAGGGAATGTTCAAAAAAATAAGGAAATTATGTTTCAAATTTATGTGGGGCATTAAGAAGGAGAGTTTTGTAATGCCTTGGATCAAATGGGAGTCCTTAGCTCTGCCAAAGTTGTTGGGGGAGGTGGGGCTTACAAAATATTCATTGCTTCTCCTCCGCTCTCATAACAAAAATGGGTTGGAGACTTATCTCTTCCAACAATTTATAGTAAAAGGTCATCTAACAAAAATACATCAATCCAGATTCAGTGATGGATTGGATTAGAAGACCGAAAAAAAGTCACCAAAATGGATCTATAAAGTGGAAAATTCTGGTCAAATCCTTTGATGTTATTAGTCAATGTTTGGCTTGGAAGGTAGGCAAAGGAGACTCTCTCAGGCTGGGAAAGGATCCATGGGTGGGTGCAAATGGAAAACATTTACTTCCCCAAATTATAGTAGACAAACTTCAAGAGGGTGGTATTTTCCATCTAAATCAAATTGTAGATGATCAACAAACCTCGATCTAGACTCAAGGTTGGAAAGATGCCCAAGCTCTGAATCTGGAAGAACACTTTATAGCTCCCTGGAATGAGTATATCAGGGCCCTAAAATTAAGCCATATCAGAATAAATGATCAGGAAGATGAACTTCTATGGCAGCTCAGTCCTATTGGGGTATACTCACCAAAAGAGGGTTACACTTTCCTGATGTCATTTCTACATCAACAGGTTCCTCATTGGTGGTGGAAGGGGATTTGGAAAGCCAAATTCCCCCTCAAGGCTAGAGTGTTTATGTGGTGTTTACTAAAGAAAAGGGTCCCTACTTGGGATATGATGAAACTCAGGGGATTAAAAGGGCCATGATGATGCCCTTTGTGCAAAGGAGAGGAGGAATCATCATTACATCGTTTTTTGGATTGTCCTTTTTCTAAACAAACTTGGCGAGATGTTTATGTTGTTTTGGGTCAACATCTTGATTGGTTTGGAACCTCCATTGAATAATCCTATAAGGTGTGGGTCCAAAACCGTGGATACAAACGCTTCAAGGCATTTCCTCTCCTCATCATTTGGTGTATTTGGATTGCCAGAAATGCTGTTATTTTCAAGGAAAAAGACTCCCTCCCTAAGCTTATTGTATCCAAAATCCTAGCAATATTAGCACATTTTCCACAAGAGAAAGATCTACCTACCCTAAGGCAGGTCGTGGAAGAACACATTAACACCTCCAAACCTTGGGATTTTTTTTATGGTGCCTCAAAAGATGATGGTAGTCTTAGTGGGGGAGGGGGAATCTTCCACCTTTCACCAAATCACTCCTACAAGATAAAGTGGGGACTGGGACAAGGAACAATGAATTATGCATAACTTATGGCTTTAAAACTCCTGCTCACATTTGTAAGAGAAAAAGGACTTTCAGACCTCCAAATCTTCAGGGACTCTATGGTGGTCATCAACTGGATGAGGAAAACACAAAAATGTCACAACATAATTCTTGCTTCGTTACTTGAAGAAGTTTTTTTAATCTCAGATATATTTACAAATTTGTCTTTCAAACATGTCTACAAGGAAATAAATAGAGAAGAATACTCCTTATCTAAATAGGGCACTTCTATGGCTCTCGGCCAATGGCACATCATAGAATTACTAGACGACCAGAGTCAGGAACATTACCACACACCATTTATAGACCAACCATCTTAATTTTGTTTAAACAACATTGTTTTTTATCCTACTTTATTGTATATATTAAGTTTACCTATGCACATGATTCAGTAGCATCAGTCCATCTCTGAAAAATATCTCTTGAGACACTTTATCAGCTCAGTTCTTAGTACTACTACTTTTTGGAGCAGTTTTCGAGTGATGTACACAAATATACTTTTGGACTTTGGGTTTTACAACAAGCAAAGTAGATGGATCATACTATACTCAGAGGATTGTTTCTTAACAATCATTATCCTTTCATGTTCGACATAAGTTAAAATCTTACTTGGGACTAAATGCATATCTATATATGCATTTTTTAGAATGTAAATTTTATATTACTTAATAAAATTTACGCTTTTTTCCTTTGGAAAAAAATAAATTCTACATGCTACTAGGGCATCATCTTTTTTCAAGTAACTCTTATTGTTGTTATAAATTGAAGCTACAACCATTAGGATTGCAACAAAATACTTCATAACTTTCAAACTTACTCATTTTCTAACCATCAAAGTTTGCTAGAAAGCGACCAAATTAATCTACTAGTTGTTGTGCTTCTTTGGGGTGGTTTACTGGCAAGTTTCGGTGGTTGGAATTTTCTATTGTAGCACTTGTTTGCTACAAACATAAGGCTGCAATAATATCTCTTCAATACTTGTATCTAACAGTCTTTAATTGTTGCTAAGGTCTTGTGCTATCACACTTGAGTTACACTAGTAATTGCTAGTCAGTTTCTTGCGCATTTTCTTGGACTTTTAGTGACTTGTTTAGCAGCTCTTCTTATCATTTCATTGTTGATTTATATCATTATATATTGATGCTAATTAGTAAATCAAGATTCACTTGATTTTCCATTATATTATTGGGCTTGTATCTTGTGTTTTCTTGTGTTATGGGCAGGTACAATATTCTTCCACGGGTAATCAAGCACTTGGAAACCATTGACCATCTTCGAGACTTATTTCCAATACATCCTCCACTTAGTAGTTTGACCTATAGGGACATCACTTCCATCATCTCACTTTTCATCTCATTTCCCCTTGGGGTCACCCAGGACTCCCCCCTTGTGTTGGATTCTTCCTTCACTAAAGAGAGGGGAGGGTTTATCTGAGGTGATAGTGGGTAAAATCTCCCACCTTTATCAACATTTTGTGGATTGGTTCGGGCTTCGTCCAACCTACAGTTTGTGCGATAACAGGACCACCAAAAGTTTTGATTACTCAATAAATAAGTGAAGGTAAATCTCCCTCACCCTTCTGATCTCTAGCCATTTTTCTTTACTTGGTTTTACCCTTTTAAGACCAACTCGAAGATATTACACATCACCTCTTTGTGAAGTCCTTATTCTTCTGTCAAGAATAACATCTTCTTGTAGTTCGTCTAAACATTCTGGAGCAAATTAATCAATTCTCAGAACTTGAATACTTTCATCGTCATCCATAATCATATGAGGCTCATGAAGCTTCAAATTCTCAACATTTACCACTAAATACATTTGCATGTAGGCTGGTAAATCTAAACGAAAGACATGAGTACCAATCTTCTCCAAGATCTTAAATGGACCATATGAGATTGGCCTTAGCTTTTTACTTTCACCCTTCATTACATCTTTGTTGATATGTAACCATACTTGATCACCGACTTTGAACTGATGATCAACCCGATGTTTGTCATTCCTTGCCTTATACTTGGCTTGGCTCTTATCCAATTGTTCCTGTACTGCTTGATGTACCTGCTAGATCTTTTGAATGAACCTTTTAGCTTTATCTGTATCATCCTATCCATCCTCTTTACTTGCTTATCCAAAAGAAAATTCTATAGGTGATTTAGGCAAGTACCCTAAACATACTTCAAATGCATGGCATGATTATAGGCATGCTGTACATAAGGTAACTATTCATCCCATAATTTAGGATGCTTGTTGTAGTATCCTCGAAGTAGATGTACCATTGTTCTGTTTATGACCTTTGTCTACCATCTGTCTACGAATGAAATTTTTTTCTCTTCTTTAACTTAGTGTCCATCAGCTCCCATAAATGAGACCAAAACTTTCCCCAAAAGCGAGAGTCTCGATCTGATATAATAGATGTAGGTAGCCCGAAATGAACCCATACATTAACAAAGAACATATGTGTTGTTTGTTTAGTCATGACCTGTTTCTTACATGGCATTAAGATACACATCTTACTGAATATATCCACGAGAACATATAAGTAATCATGACTTGTCCTGGACATCGACAAACCCCCTACAAAATCCATAAGATACTTTCCCATGGCTGAGAAGGTACTGTAAGTGGTGTATATAATCCCAACTTTCTGTTGATGGGCTTACTTGTGGCACACATAGCACACCCTTTTACATACTTGGAAATTGTTTCATTCATCCGAGGCCAATAATAATATCTCTGGAATTGTGCTACTGTCTTACCAACCCCACAATGACTAGAAATGGGAGATGTATGAGCTTCTCTAATTACATTGACTCTTTTATCTTTGGGTATACAAATTTTTCCAAGATGACATAATAAATTTCCACGCACGTGATAATCTAATTGTTGATTGCCACGATTTAATGCTTCATATACATCTTTAAAATCATCATCCTTAGCATATTTTTCAACATAACTTTCCTGAGCTAAGGGATTATACCTTAGTATTGTAGATGCATTGATCACCAGTCTTGATAACATGTTTGCAACCTTGTTATGAATACCTTTATTATAATTAATTACCAAATGAAACTGTTGTATGAAACCCATCCACCTAAAATGTCATGATTGTTGTAGCTTGGTCTGTGACTGCAAATACTGTAATGGTTGATGATCTGTATGAATTATTGTCTCCTTTCCCATTAAGTAATGTTTCCATTTCTTCACACTTTGTACCAACACATACAATTCCTTATCACAAGTTGGATAGTTCATCACATCATGAGTAAAAGTCTCAGAATGATAACATATAGGTTTACCTTATGGTATCAAGACTGCTCCCATGGCATATCCGCTTGCATCGGTTTGAATCTCAAATGGTTGTTGCAAATCTGGCAGAGCCAAAACTAGTGCGGTGCTTATCTTTTCCTTCAATGTCTCAAAGGCTTTCTGTTGCTTGCCTCCCCATTGAAAGACCTATTTTACACTTGTTAATGCATGTAGAGGAGTTGTTATGAAAGAGAAATTAACAATGAATTTCCTCCAGTATTGTACTGCTCCTAAGAAGCTCCCAACTTCTCTTGCAGTAGTTGGCTTGGGCCATTTCACAATAGCTTCTACCTTTGTAGGGTCTATCTTTACCTGACCATTCCCTACGATGTAACCCAAATATACCAGAGAAGTTTTTCTAAATTCACATTTAGACATTTTTATATACAACTTCTCCTTCTTGAAGAGTTCAAAGACTGTCTTGACATGCTTTATATGATATTCCCATCTTCGACTAAAGATCAATATATCCTCTAAATATATGATAACAAAATCATCTATGCAAGGCATGAACACATCATTCATTACCCTCATAAATTTTGCAGGTGCGTTGCATAAACCAAATGGCATAACTAACCATTCGAACAACCCATGCTTTGTCTTGAAAACAGTTTTCCATATGTCATTTTCTAAAATTCCGATCAGATGGTAACCACTTCTCAATTCCAACTTAGTGAAATAAACATAATTATTTAATTGATCCAATAAATCATCTATTATGGGAAGAGGATAATGGTTATTTACCGTAAACTTGTTCAATGCTCGAAAGTCAATACACGTCCTCCACGTGCCATCTTTTTTTGGAACTAATACAATAGAAGATCCACACGGAGAGGAAATTGGCCTTATAATTCCTTTATTGAGCAATTCCTGAACTTGCTTCTTGATCTTTGCATTCTCTAATACTGATGATCTATACATACCAATGTTAGGAAGAGGAGCATCCTGCTATAAATAAATTTCATGTTCAACCTCCTTCTTAGGAGGAAACCCGTTAGGTTTTTGAAATAACTCATCATAGTTAGATATGATTTTAACCAATTCATATTCATGATCTGGATCGCAACCTGATAAAGCATCAACTAGCTCTTCTTCTTTATATTTCACTATCACGAGAACAAAATATTTACTTGTGCTCACAAGTCTTTTCATTTTCCCTTTGCTCACTAAAGAAACATTAGTTTTGATTCAATGAGCTCTGACAATAAATTCAACCCCATCCTTGAAAAGTTGATATTTGTTCTCTTCGTGGTAGAATATAGCCTTTTTGTCAAGTAGATATGGACTACCCAAGACAATGTTGCAAATGTCAAGAGGCGCAACATCTAGTTCCACCTCATCAAAGAACTTAGTTGTAATTGCAAATCTGATCTTACATTGTTTTTTCACATGCAACTTGGCATCTTCACGCACCCAACCTAATGGATATGGATTTTTATGAGTTGTCATCTTGAAACCCAACTTCTTAACAATTGCTTCAGATATTAAGTTAACTTGAGATCCATTGTCGAACAAAGTATCTATCTTTGTATGCTTGACTATAACCCTGACATGGAAAAACTTGCTTCTCTTCTTTTGATCAGTAACACTTTCCAATTTAGTAGATTGAACTAAAGAATTATAATTCATAGTATATATACCTTTTCTTCTTATTGCCATGATCTTAGACTCATCTCTTGAATCTGATCCTGGATCCTCTCGAGCTAATGTAGCAGTCTTCTGCTTCCCTTTATCCTGGAATTTCTTTGGTCATAATTATGGATGTAGCTTCCAGCATTGTGATTCCTTATGCCCCTTTTTCTTACAGTGGGAACATGTAGTCTTCCTTTAGCTTAATTTACTGTAGCTGACTTCTTACTCTTCCATTTTCCTTTAGATTTCTTCTCGAACTTGTATGGATTCTTATCTTCAATCACATCCTTCCCCTTACTAGCTTCCACATGAGTAGATTGTAGTAATACTCCATCAATGTTAGTATGGTTAAACATCTGGATAGTGTGCCGAATACATGAGTGCATGCCACCAATATACTTTAGAAGAGTTTCTCAAGCATACATTGGAATTCCTAAAGACAATGCTTTCTTTTTAAATTCATGCGTATATGCTTGGATATTTTGCCCCTTGCCTTGTTTGAGATGTTGCCATTTTATAATTGTCATTTGCACATAAGCCAATGGATAAAAATGTTTTTTAATTGCAACAGTAAATTCATCCCAAGAAGAAATTATTGTANTCCCGATTTGGGTTTCCACGTAAAACATTGGTGTACTGTGTATGTGTGTGATTGTTTATTTCTTACTGCTCATTATTGGATAATAATTCTACATTGACATAACATTTGAAGAAAAAGGATTATAATTATGCTATTACTGATTCACCCTCCTCTTAGTAATCCAACATATACCACCCAGACGAAGAGTAGCCAATTGTATGTTTTCAGTGTCGTCCATGATCCTTTTCACCCTACAATATACTTCTATATTCTTGATCCAATTTTCCAACTTTTCGACATTCAATTCTCCATCATAAAATGGCAATTCGAATTTAACATCTTATTTTAATAAAGGCAAAGTATGAGCTTGATAAGTCTTCTTTGTGGACTTCTTCTTATGTGAAGAATGTTCACTTGTAGATGATGGAGATGGCGACGAAGGAGGCTCTGGAGGTTCTTCACCTTCATTGATCCGGATTTATGTAGGAACACAATGAAATACAGAAATACACATAAACACAGATATGCAGTGGAAGTAAAACTTCATTTCATTAACAACAAATGACTGAAATATGCTTACAAAATGGAAATAAAATAGCTCGAGCGCTGGTAGCTTATCTTTGAGAAGAGATGTGGCGGCTACTGGCTTATGAAGTTTGTGTTACAATGAGGCTCGAAGGCCTATATATTATTGAGAAACAATGGAAAACTCTAAACATCCAAAAACCTAACCCTAGGAGATGAAACGCCAAAATATGGGCCTCGTTGGGGTAAATTGGTACATCAATTTCCTGAGGTCGTAACTTTGGCATACTATCTCCGTTTGACGCACATGATACATCGTTAGAAATATCTATCCGAGGAATACAATGCTAACAACGAATATCCAATCCGGAACAAACTCGTAAGCGCTGGAGCATTCATGCCCAAAAAACATCGTTTAGGGCCTCAAAACGGCTCCAGAAGTTCAGGACCCGAAAAAACTGCTAAAAATAGTAAATTGTGCTACAATTAAGGAAACTGAAAAACCAAAAGAAACAATGGTGTGGGTCCAAGTGGAATAGGCGGCTGGCCACCAATATCCACTTGGATCATTCACCTCCTCCCTCATCTTTAACTGGTTCAACTTTCTCTGATGTATCTTCTTCCTTGGCCTTCTTTCGACCCTCATACATTTCTTCTACCATGGATTTCATTAAATTAAAAGCCTCTAAGAAATCATCTTCAGAGTCATAAGGACCTATTTTTCTTGGCAAAGTCATCTCTCTTCTTCGAGTAAAGATTTTCAAACCAATCTCTGGATTATAAATTGCAAGTTTTCCTTCTCCTCACTTGGATTTGGGCCTTGTAAGCATTCACTTGCAACAACTTGTCAAACCTTAGCTCTAATACCAACTTGATTCGAAAAATCCTTAGATGTTAATTAATCTTTAAAACATAATAACATATTTTATCTTCGAAATAAAAATGATCGCTTGACTGGTTGCAAATTACATGTGAATTAACTTATCTATCCAAATCCACTTTAATGATAAACAACTTGCAATTAACTGAGTGGAAATAGAACAACAATATTGAAATCACATACACAAGTTTGATAACGGAGTTCACCCAATTTAGGTTGCGTCTCCTGGTATGCTCCCAATAGAGACCTCTTTATTAATGCTCAAATGATTGTGTTTTACAATGACCTTTTTTTGTGTTGCTCAAACTCATAAACAAAGTATGCCATCAAATTCCTTGCGAAATTTCAATAAAAATGAGTATAAAGTTCATAAAATTCTATGTCGGAACCCCATGGCACACTTTACGATGCAACCACCAAGTCTAATTACCCTCATGCACGAATTGTGATACACCGTACTATGCAATTATGTCTTTGTCTTGGTCCACGTGCCCATTAAATAGGGTCTGGGCGCTAACCTCTCGTCCGCACTTTATGAT
>JZKD02S0011345.1:0-16357 GCA_000966675.3 Picea glauca
GACCATCATCTCCATTCATGACAACAAGTTCCTCGACACAGTTTGGTCGAGTCTCTGGTCACTGTTGGACACCAAGCTCACTAAATCCACTTCTTTACACCCCCAAACCAACGGCCAAATAGAGGTCAACAATTGGATGATTGTTCACATCATGCACATGTATAACTCTAATCATTCATGCACATGGGATGAGATTCTTCCCTATGTTCAACATAGCTACAACATGGCTCTCCATAGCTCCACTGACCATAGCCTCTTTTAGGTGGGGCGAGGATTCCAACCCTTGGGTCAAATTTATGTTGCACTACCTATTGCAACCACACAGAAAAATTATTCCCATGTTTAATCTGAGGCTAAAAAAGCCATCAGATTCATTGAACGGATTCAGCACATATGCCAATAGGTCCATGATCTTTTTCATAAATCCAGCGCTAAGTATAAGCAGTTCCATGATCAACAATGGGTATTGCACAAGTTTCAAGTGGGAGACAAGGTTTGGCTAAATTTGTCGAAAGAACACCTTACAGGGCCCCATCATAAGCTCTGTCCACTCCGATATGGTCCTTACACTATCACCAAGGTTGTGGGTGACAATGATTTTGAGCTCAACACTACCCCCTTCCTTGGCTTGCACCCAGTGTTCAATGTGGACCTCCTCCAACCATATTTTCCACCATTATTGGACACCTCAGAGATCACAGAACAATTGACACCAACAAAGCTCAACCTTGATTGCAAGGAACAAGAATCAAATGATCATATAGTGAAGACACGGGTCAAGGGCACTCGCCAACAGAGGATCCAGCTTTATCGGGTTGTAAAGGCGGGGAAACTCCTACACCAAGGAAAGTGACTCACCCGGGGCCAAATTCAGCAGAAGTTTCCTCACATGATGGGGTAACTCAATGCAATGGATACATTGCTTCCTAAGGGGGGAGGACTGATCCAGGTGTATATTGGTGGCCACCCACCTATTCCAACTGGCTCCTCTTAATAGTTTTTAGTTTAGCACGTTGTTCTGTACTTCTTTGTAATTATGGGTTCTACACTTCTGGGGCTGTCTAAATCCCTACACATCTTCTAGGTGGATATTGGTGGCCTTCCACTTAATCCAATTGGCTTGTTTTGCATGTTTTCATGTCAGCACATCTTGTTGTACTTCTAGGGTCATTTTGGGGCCCTAAACAGTGTTTTATTGGCTCTCCAAAGTCAAAATGTAGATTAAGACAAAGTTTGATGGCATAATGCATAGTTCTCTAAAATACCTTTCCAGCAGGCTATCACGCACCTAAAACGGAGGTCGTATGCAAAAGTTACGACCCCGAAAAGTTGAGGTAGCAACTTACCCATAGGAGCCCACACAACTTTTGGTGTTTCATCTCCTAGGGTTAGGTTTTTGGATGTCTAGGGTTTTGTAATTCATGAGTAATGTTAAAAAGGCCTGTGGAGCCTCATTGTAATCATTCTACTCAGATGGATGCACATAGCAGTCACATCTCTTCTTAGAGATAGCTACCACCATTCGAGCAAGTGTTTCAGTTCTACAGTTTTACAGTTTCAGCCTATATCATTTATTCAATATAAGATATTGTTCAATGGATATCTATTTTATTCTTCATATCTCTTTGTTTATTGTATTTAGTCTATTAATCAGTTTGTTCTACTCCTAAATCTAGATCACACACCTAAGACACAATTGACATCATAACTTCTTGATTTACACAAGAAGAACCTTATAGCCAATTTGGCTTACATATACATGACCAACGACCTCTACAATTTCATCTATTGGTGATTAGCCATTCATCATATTTTACATCATTAAAACACACCTTCTTTATAGGATTTATAGTAGGAAAAACCCTAAATAAAAGGATCCCAAAAATAGTTACAGATCCACACAAATCATTGGCTACAAATCCCGCGAATATCAGGATTCTGGTACAATTGAATACCAAGTCGGATTACCATTCGGCATTCATTTGGTCTTCAGTTGGTTTCCACACACATGCATGTCCACCTCTTGTCGTTTGACCTCTTAGACTTGTTGTTGTTGTAGCTACCATCTCTTACCAACTCAACCTTCAACTTTGACTTTACTCAGTTGAACCACCTTGACCTTTGACTTTGACTTTACCCGATCAAGCCACCTTGACCTTCGACTTGTTGTCGATTTATTTGACTTTTATTGGGAATCGATCCACCTCGACTGGACTTCACTACAAAGAATATAACAACCCAACATTCTCCCACTTGTTGTTTTCTTTGTTGAAACCGGGAGACCTATGAGCTCTCATTCATAGATTCGGGGCAGCAATGCCCATTTCCTCTCTACACCAAGAGAACTTCACAGCACTTACAGACTTGGTCAAAGAGTCTGTTATGTTTTCCAACATGTCTACTTTCTCTAGAAGCACCTTGTTGCTTTACACCATGTCTCTCATGAAATGGTATTGTACATCAATGTTCTTAGTCTTAGAATGATAAGATGGGTTTGATGCTAGAAATGTTGCGCTTTGACTTTCACAACTTATCTTCATAACTTTCTGCTCAAACCCAATACCTGAACAGAACCTTTACAGCCATACTTCTTCTTTGCTTCCATGAGTGGCTACCATGTATTCATATTTTTTGTTGACAGGGCTACGACCGCATGTCGATTACTCATCCAGATGATTTCTCCATCGAACATTTTTAACACATATCCATTGGTTAACCTCCGTTGATCTAGATTTATATCCCAGTCAGAGTTGACAAATCCATGTATATTTAATTCATTGTCACCTCCAGGTTCTCCTTGGTAGCATATAGCATAATCTTGTGTGCCACACAAATACTTTAATACTCTCTTGATAGTTGTCCAATGCTCCTTTCGAGGTGTCAACATGTATCTACTCAACACTCCCACTGCATGGTAAATGTATGGTCAAGTGTAGACCATCACATACATTAGACTACCAACAACACTTGCATAGGGAACACATTGCATGTCCTCTATTTCCTCCTGTGTCCTTGGAAACTGTTCAGCAGTTAGCCTTACTCCCACATGAATTGGAAACTCCATAGGTTTGTAATCTTGCATGTTGAAACATTACAAGATTGTTTCAATATACTTCATCTGGTTCAACCAGAGCTTTCTAGTTGCTCGATCTCTCTTAATCTCCATTCCCGTAATGAATTTTGTTGCACCAAGATCCTTCATGTTGAACTTGGAGGATAGCTACTTCTTCACCTTATTTATTATGTTCATGTTGTTTCCAATCAACAACATGTCATCGACATACAATGATACATATATGAAATTCCCACCTTCTTCTTTGGAATATATGTAGTGATCATCTTTGCTTCTCACAAACCCCAAACTAAGGATGTATGTGTCAAAATTTTGGTACCACAACCTTGGTGATTTCTTTAGATCATAAAGGGATATTTTCAGTTTTCACACCAAATATTTATTTCCCTTTACTACAAATCCTTCAGGTTGTTTCATGTAGATTTTCTCTTCTAGGTCCCTATGTAGAAATGTTGTTTTCACATCCATATGTTCTATTTATAGATCAAATGTTTCAGCCAAATACATTAGGACTCTAATGGAATTTAATTTTGCGATAAGGGAAAAAATATCACCGAAGTTGACTCCTTCGACTTGGGAATATCCTTTCACTACTAGTCGATATTTGAATTTCTCAACTTGACCTATTGCATTCATTTTCTTCTTGAATACCCATTTTCTACCGACAATATTTTTTCCACTGGGTGATTTGGCTAAGTCTCGTGTCTCATTCTTGTGCAAGGATTCCATCTCTTTGACCATGGCATCCTTCTAGAATTTTCCATCTGCTGAGTCAACTTCCTCCTCAACCGAATTGGGTTCATCGTCGATGGTAGTTAGCACAATGTGGAACAAAATTCGGGTGGACTATACCTTTCGACTAGTTTTCTTACTCATTCTAACCTCCTTACAAATAGGGTCGGTTGTTCCACCTCTCCTTCTAATTCAATCGACTCATCCGAATAATCTTCTTCATTCCTTAGTTTAAACTGCACCTTCTCTGGATTATTCTCGATCTAAATAATTTATTCAAGCTCAAAATTACTTATGAATTCTCTAAAGACCACATCTCAACTATACATTGTTTTCCTTGATGTGGGATCCCATAGCTTATATCCTTTCATTCCTTCTTTGTATCCAATGAAAATATATGTGACTTCCTTCTTTTCTAGTTTTCTCCTCTTTTCCTTGGGAACATGCACAAATGCATAATACCCAAATACTTTGAGATGTGAAACCAAATGCTTATGACCTGACCATACCTCGTGTGGAGTTGTTTCAACTAGCGCTGACAAAGGAGACATATTCAATAGATATGTTGCAGTTTCAACTGCCTCCTCTCAGAATTCTTTTACAATCCCAGCACCACTAAGAACGCTCATTTCCTTTTCCATTAATGTTTTGTTCATTCTCTCAACAACTCCATTTTTTGTGGGTTATATGGTGTGGCATTTTGGTGTGCTATGCCACACTACTTGCAGAACTGATCAAATTCTTTTCTACAGAATTCACCATCGTTGTTAGTTCTCAGAACCTTAATCTTCTTATCTATCTGGTTTTCTACAATAGATTTAAACTCTTTGAATTTCTTAAAAACCTCTAATTTCTTCCTCGGGAAATATATCCATGTCTTCCTGGAAAAATCATCTATGAAGGAGACATAATACAGAGATCTACCAAGTGAAGGCACAGAAACAAGGCCAAACACATCACTATGAACCAAATCTAGAAGCCCATTTTCCCTCGTCGCTCTAGATGGGAGCCTCACCCAATTTTCTTTTCCATATATACAATGTTCACAAAAGTCAACTTCTAAATTACATTCAGGAAAGTCTTTGACTATACCTTTGTTATGCATAGCTCAAAGTCCTTTTTCTTCAATGTGTCCCATCCTCTCGTTCCATAACATGGTCGCGTCGACTTTATGATGACTTGTCAAGTCGGTTTGAATCAACTTAGCCCTATTCAAGTCGAGTTGAAGTCTAGTCGAATTTAGGAACAACAATGTTGTTGCATCCAGTCGAGTTGACACTCCCTAGTAACTTGTATAGGGTTCCAATCTTAACTCCTTTCATTAATACCATCTCACCTATGACCATCTTGCACGAATCCTTTTGAAATAGAGTGTTTACCCCTACATCACTCATATTGATGACAAATATCAGGTTTCTTTCCAAACCTGGAATATGTAGTACACCTGGAATGGTTCTACTCCACCCATCCTGCAGTATCAGTCGAACTCTTCCTCGTTTGACAATTTTTCTTGTCGATTCATCCCCCAAGAACACATCTCCTCCTTCATATTTTTCATATTCGCAGAACCATTCTCTATGTGGTGTCATATGATAGGATGCTCCTGAGTCGATCAACCAAACATCTTGATCCGATTGTGTACTGGTCAACATCAGGTACACATCACCTTCCTTATCTAGAGTCATCTTTCTCTTAGTTGACTACTTCTCGTCGAATCCTGCACTGAATTCCATTGCTTTCGAATTGCAATCCCTTTTGTAATGCCCATATTTACCAAATTTCCAGCATCTTCTTTTCGATTGAACAAGGGATTTATATCTACCATTCAACTTAAACTTTATACCAGAGAATTTACCTTTATCTTTGTCAATAGATCGACCTCTCACCACTAAAGCATCTTTTATCAATCCTTCCATGTTCTTCCTTCTCATTTCTTCTGACAGTACAGATGCAACCATGTCTTCTAGCACTAATGTGGTTGTGTTAATCCCTATATCCACAACTAATTTATCCCATGAGTCTAACAAAGAACATAATAGGTTAATACATTTATTCTCCTCAGTGATTTTAATATCCATTGAAGATAACTGGATTATAATGATATTAAACACATTTAAATGCTCATTCACTGAACTTCCCTCACTCATCTTCAAAAGATACAGTTTCTTTCTCAGAAAAATCTTATTTACCAGGGATTTCGACTAGTACAATATCCCCAACTTATTCCACGGTTTCTTGGATGAATCTTCACCTAAGACATCCAGCAGTACGGAATCTACAAGACAAATTTGAATCTTACTTCTTAATCTTCTCTCAATTTTCTCCCATTTTGTCGTCAACATACATGTCATCATGGTGCCTGGATAGATTATTATCCATTTTTCTCGATCTATAAGGAGATTTTCAATTTTAAGCTTCCAAAGCTCAAAATTATGGCCATTGAATTTTTTTATCTCTATTCTCGAGTTGCTCACCATTTTTAACACAATCTTTAAAGATTCCTTACTTATGAATCTTACTGAACCTAGGGTTTATCTCATATCCAAGGTTGTTAAACCAAGATCTGATACCACATGTTAGGAAATGAGGAACACTTCCATGCTAAACCTAGCAGAAGAGAGGAAAAAATATTTAATCAAGAAAGTAAATGACAAAACAAACACATAGTACACAGAGATTTTATCCTAGAAACCAAAACCAGGAAAACCAACATTCCTTGAGTGTTCTGCTCTCTTGTTGTCTTATTCATTCAGAATAAAAGGTTACATGTCTAACCTTGGTCCATACCTAAGACACAATCTACATCATACCTTCTTGCTTTACACAAGAACAACCATGTAGACAATTCGGCTTACAACTACATGACCAACAACCTCTACAATTTCATCCATTGGTGATTAGCCAGCCATCATATTTTATAACATTACAACACGCCTTCTTTATAGGCTTTACAGTAGGAAAAAACCTAAATAAAATGCACCCAAAAACAGTTACATATCCATGCATATTATTGGCTACAAATCTCGCAGATCTCAGGATTTTGTTACAGTCGACTACCAAGTCGGATTACCAGTCGGCCTTCATTCAGTCTTCAGTCAGTTTACACATTCCCTCTTGTCGACCTCTTTTCAGTTGACCTCTTCAACTTGATGTCAATGTCTTTACCATCTTGAACCACCTTGACCTTCAACTTTGACTTTACCCAGTCGAACCACCTCGACCTTTGACTTGTACTTTAACTGGTCGAACCACCTCGACCTTCGACTTCGACTGTTAGTTAATCCACCTCGGCTGGAATTTCACTACAAAGAATATAACAACCCAACAGATTTTACAACAAAACCTCTTGTGCAACCGGAATAGTTCCTGAGAACTCTACTGATAACACCAATCAGGTTCTTCCCAACTTCTCTGATTATCTCGATGTTCGCGCCATGTCTCTAAAACAATACTCTCCCCCATATTTTTTATCATTGTTCTCTTATCATTGAAGGAGAAGGGAGCGTTGAGATTTTGATTTACGAACTACACTACTTGAGAAAGCATCCTCATTTTCCAACAAAGCACCCATACATTTCCACTTGTCCATTGAATTTCAGGTAATCCTGCAACCTTATCGCCTTGTTGTAATTGTGTAATGGTCTTAGCTAGGGTTAGGGTGTCTTTATAAAATCATCACCCAAGATTCACTTACCTTCTCTTCTCGTTCACCCTTGGCTCACCTCTCTTCTTCTCCCCTTTATTCATGCTTCATCTTGACTCAAACTGTGTCTCTCCTACCTAAATAGGAAGATACAATTCCCCAACCATAAGGCTACGTGCTAAATCATTAACCCTTGACATTTATCCAAGCCCAAAAGAATCCTTGATTAAACATAGCCAACCCCGAATTCTTTTTATTATATGTGGTTATCATATATAGGCTCGAGCTAGGTGTGAGCTTGGTCCTCAAACCCATGACCACTAGGCTTCGATCAAGCTTTGAGTGCCAAACCCTAACCTCGACCTTGCCACACTTCCAAACCCTAATCTATTCCTTACTCTTATCTCCACTACTTAGAAAATATCAAGTTTTTTATTGCATTGGTGGATTTCCTTCCAACTTCGTCAAACACTTTCCCCTCCTTATTGGTAGGATTGTTGACCTATTCGTCGGTGCCTAGCAATATGTTTTGGCGATGTTGGTAGGAACTACATTGATCCAATCGGTGTAGTTATTAACATTATCATCGAGTGTTGTATTTCCCCGTTCGATTTGTTCCTCACAACCTTGTGAGTCATCACATCCCCATTTCGATGGACTTATTAACAATATCACCGGTCATCATATCTCAGTTTAGGGGAACTTATTAATAACCTCGCTGATACCTATTCCTTAATATCGGCATAGTTCACCATAATTTGGTCGATGGCATTCCTCAATTTTGGCATATTTTCTCTCAACCCCATCGATACCATGTCTATCCATTATGGCATACTCAGCACCAACCTTTTTGGTACTACTTAGCCATATGGGAGGAGTTCCCATCAACTACTCTGAAATTAATTTTCTTCATCGATCGGGTTGATAATAATGTCGAATCACCTAGACATTTTCCCAAACTAAGCCTGACTTCCTCAAAATCTTACCATGTCTCAAATCATCTTATCTTCCTCAGATAACGGCTTCCCTCCTAAAATTGATTGAATTTATTCCTTAGGTACCAGAACATGTTTATACTAATGAATTCATATTAAACCCTTGTTACCACTCAAGAGATCAATGATTCACAGGATTGTCAGACCTAACATTTTATGTTGTTGTTATGTCTTCTTTTATCACTATTTTGATGCATTGATTATGAATGTGTTTGGTGCAGATTCAGAGATGTCACCTCATAAGAAAACAGTTAGCAAAGTACCCATGACAAAAGCATCTGGAATTTGAAACTGACAGGAAGAAGAACCTGACACCCCAGGGATTGTCTATGATGATACTACAAGACTCTTAGAAAAATGGGAAACTCAACTCAACTGGGGTGAAGTTTTCTAGATGTTCAAAAAGAATAATGTCCATGTGGAGTTCGAAGATCAAGATGAGTTCAAAATATTCAAAAACATATATAGGTCAAGATTGCATAGAGTGGTGTCTCATGCAGCAGTTTTCCCTTGTGTAGACACGATCTCATGGATCCTCAAGCACGTCGGCCTTGATAATCTGTATATACTCAATGCTAAGGAGAAACCAATAGCATCATTTCAAGTAGTTGACATAGCCAAATATTACCATTTGGAAAAGGGAACCCAATCACTTGATGATGAAATCATCAAGGAGTTCCCTCAAGGATCTGTTCAAAATTTGGTACAATCTAGATAGAATGCTCAATCTCAGACCTTCTAGAAAATATCCAACCTCTTCACTAAGAACACCATATCAATACATTGTGGCGATGTTATGCAGGATTTATAGTGTACAAGATGCTTCTAAATTCACTTTATCCCTTATGCCTTTTATATACTATTGTGTTGATGATGGGTCATCATTCAATTGGGTCTATATCCTATCGGAAACCCTAGCAGATTCCATCACAACCGTCAAGGCGACCCCTCCCGGCCAATTACCAAAATTTCACATGTCTTATTATCTATTGGATACTATGTGTGTGCGCCATCAATATCCCAATATGGGTTAGGAATGGAAACCAACTGACTTGTCTGTGTATATCTACTAGAAATTTCTCAAGGAGAAAAAACACATGATGGAGTACCACACGATCTACAACCACTTCTTAGCACCTCTCTATGATCTCATCTTTTGTGCACCAGCTCCATGTATGACTAATAAAGCATTAGAAATAATCTGGAAGATTGGAGATTGGTACCTTCTGGAGCACGAAACTTATATAAGTGTGTACGAAGCTACTAAAGCTCCCCATTTTCTCCCAAGATTTGTTCCTGGCCAATTAGTGCTTCAAGAGATAGCATATCAAACTATTATCTATGGAATTTGGGCAACACTATATTGAGAAAAGAAGTCTATTTTTCCCCCACTGTTGTTGTGGGTTGTCTCATACTCATTCGGAAGCATTAAGCAATCCCAAGCAAAGGTGGACACGTTGTTATCTTTTCACTTCGGAGAAGAAAGGTTATGGAGACACGATCCAAAGAAAGTTGTCAAGGAACATTTCAGTAAGTATAAACACTCGTGGGAGTATACCTCAGCCACATGGNGTCGATGGTAGTTAGCACAATGTGGAACAAAATTCGGGTGGACTATACCTTTCGACTAGTTTTCTTACTCATTCTAACCTCCTTACAAATAGGGTCGGTTGTTCCACCTCTCCTTCTAATTCAATCGACTCATCCGAATAATCTTCTTCATTCCTTAGTTTAAACTGCACCTTCTCTGGATTATTCTCGATCTAAATAATTTATTCAAGCTCAAAATTACTTATGAATTCTCTAAAGACCACATCTCAACTATACATTGTTTTCCTTGATGTGGGATCCCATAGCTTATATCCTTTCATTCCTTCTTTGTATCCAATGAAAATATATGTGACTTCCTTCTTTTCTAGTTTTCTCCTCTTTTCCTTGGGAACATGCACAAATGCATAATACCCAAATACTTTGAGATGTGAAACCAAATGCTTATGACCTGACCATACCTCGTGTGGAGTTGTTTCAACTAGCGCTGACAAAGGAGACATATTCAATAGATATGTTGCAGTTTCAACTGCCTCCTCTCAGAATTCTTTTACAATCCCAGCACCACTAAGAACGCTCATTTCCTTTTCCATTAATGTTTTGTTCATTCTCTCAACAACTCCATTTTTTGTGGGTTATATGGTGTGGCATTTTGGTGTGCTATGCCACACTACTTGCAGAACTGATCAAATTCTTTTCTACAGAATTCACCATCGTTGTTAGTTCTCAGAACCTTAATCTTCTTATCTATCTGGTTTTCTACAATAGATTTAAACTCTTTGAATTTCTTAAAAACCTCTAATTTCTTCCTCGGGAAATATATCCATGTCTTCCTGGAAAAATCATCTATGAAGGAGACATAATACAGAGATCTACCAAGTGAAGGCACAGAAACAAGGCCAAACACATCACTATGAACCAAATCTAGAAGCCCATTTTCCCTCGTCGCTCTAGATGGGAGCCTCACCCAATTTTCTTTTCCATATATACAATGTTCACAAAAGTCAACTTCTAAATTACATTCAGGAAAGTCTTTGACTATACCTTTGTTATGCATAGCTCAAAGTCCTTTTTCTTCAATGTGTCCCATCCTCTCGTTCCATAACATGGTCGCGTCGACTTTATGATGACTTGTCAAGTCGGTTTGAATCAACTTAGCCCTATTCAAGTCGAGTTGAAGTCTAGTCGAATTTAGGAACAACAATGTTGTTGCATCCAGTCGAGTTGACACTCCCTAGTAACTTGTATAGGGTTCCAATCTTAACTCCTTTCATTAATACCATCTCACCTATGACCATCTTGCACGAATCCTTTTGAAATAGAGTGTTTACCCCTACATCACTCATATTGATGACAAATATCAGGTTTCTTTCCAAACCTGGAATATGTAGTACACCTGGAATGGTTCTACTCCACCCATCCTGCAGTATCAGTCGAACTCTTCCTCGTTTGACAATTTTTCTTGTCGATTCATCCCCCAAGAACACATCTCCTCCTTCATATTTTTCATATTCGCAGAACCATTCTCTATGTGGTGTCATATGATAGGATGCTCCTGAGTCGATCAACCAAACATCTTGATCCGATTGTGTACTGGTCAACATCAGGTACACATCACCTTCCTTATCTAGAGTCATCTTTCTCTTAGTTGACTACTTCTCGTCGAATCCTGCACTGAATTCCATTGCTTTCGAATTGCAATCCCTTTTGTAATGCCCATATTTACCAAATTTCCAGCATCTTCTTTTCGATTGAACAAGGGATTTATATCTACCATTCAACTTAAACTTTATACCAGAGAATTTACCTTTATCTTTGTCAATAGATCGACCTCTCACCACTAAAGCATCTTTTATCAATCCTTCCATGTTCTTCCTTCTCATTTCTTCTGACAGTACAGATGCAACCATGTCTTCTAGCACTAATGTGGTTGTGTTAATCCCTATATCCACAACTAATTTATCCCATGAGTCTAACAAAGAACATAATAGGTTAATACATTTATTCTCCTCAGTGATTTTAATATCCATTGAAGATAACTGGATTATAATGATATTAAACACATTTAAATGCTCATTCACTGAACTTCCCTCACTCATCTTCAAAAGATACAGTTTCTTTCTCAGAAAAATCTTATTTACCAGGGATTTCGACTAGTACAATATCCCCAACTTATTCCACGGTTTCTTGGATGAATCTTCACCTAAGACATCCAGCAGTACGGAATCTACAAGACAAATTTGAATCTTACTTCTTAATCTTCTCTCAATTTTCTCCCATTTTGTCGTCAACATACATGTCATCATGGTGCCTGGATAGATTATTATCCATTTTTCTCGATCTATAAGGAGATTTTCAATTTTAAGCTTCCAAAGCTCAAAATTATGGCCATTGAATTTTTTTATCTCTATTCTCGAGTTGCTCACCATTTTTAACACAATCTTTAAAGATTCCTTACTTATGAATCTTACTGAACCTAGGGTTTATCTCATATCCAAGGTTGTTAAACCAAGATCTGATACCACATGTTAGGAAATGAGGAACACTTCCATGCTAAACCTAGCAGAAGAGAGGAAAAAATATTTAATCAAGAAAGTAAATGACAAAACAAACACATAGTACACAGAGATTTTATCCTAGAAACCAAAACCAGGAAAACCAACATTCCTTGAGTGTTCTGCTCTCTTGTTGTCTTATTCATTCAGAATAAAAGGTTACATGTCTAACCTTGGTCCATACCTAAGACACAATCTACATCATACCTTCTTGCTTTACACAAGAACAACCATGTAGACAATTCGGCTTACAACTACATGACCAACAACCTCTACAATTTCATCCATTGGTGATTAGCCAGCCATCATATTTTATAACATTACAACACGCCTTCTTTATAGGCTTTACAGTAGGAAAAAACCTAAATAAAATGCACCCAAAAACAGTTACATATCCATGCATATTATTGGCTACAAATCTCGCAGATCTCAGGATTTTGTTACAGTCGACTACCAAGTCGGATTACCAGTCGGCCTTCATTCAGTCTTCAGTCAGTTTACACATTCCCTCTTGTCGACCTCTTTTCAGTTGACCTCTTCAACTTGATGTCAATGTCTTTACCATCTTGAACCACCTTGACCTTCAACTTTGACTTTACCCAGTCGAACCACCTCGACCTTTGACTTGTACTTTAACTGGTCGAACCACCTCGACCTTCGACTTCGACTGTTAGTTAATCCACCTCGGCTGGAATTTCACTACAAAGAATATAACAACCCAACAGATTTTACAACAAAACCTCTTGTGCAACCGGAATAGTTCCTGAGAACTCTACTGATAACACCAATCAGGTTCTTCCCAACTTCTCTGATTATCTCGATGTTCGCGCCATGTCTCTAAAACAATACTCTCCCCCATATTTTTTATCATTGTTCTCTTATCATTGAAGGAGAAGGGAGCGTTGAGATTTTGATTTACGAACTACACTACTTGAGAAAGCATCCTCATTTTCCAACAAAGCACCCATACATTTCCACTTGTCCATTGAATTTCAGGTAATCCTGCAACCTTATCGCCTTGTTGTAATTGTGTAATGGTCTTAGCTAGGGTTAGGGTGTCTTTATAAAATCATCACCCAAGATTCACTTACCTTCTCTTCTCGTTCACCCTTGGCTCACCTCTCTTCTTCTCCCCTTTATTCATGCTTCATCTTGACTCAAACTGTGTCTCTCCTACCTAAATAGGAAGATACAATTCCCCAACCATAAGGCTACGTGCTAAATCATTAACCCTTGACATTTATCCAAGCCCAAAAGAATCCTTGATTAAACATAGCCAACCCCGAATTCTTTTTATTATATGTGGTTATCATATATAGGCTCGAGCTAGGTGTGAGCTTGGTCCTCAAACCCATGACCACCAGGCTTCGATCAAGCTTTGAGTGCCAAACCCTAACCTCGACCTTGCCACACTTCCAAACCCTAATCTATTCCTTACTCTTATCTCCACTACTTAGAAAATATCAAGTTTTTTATTACATTGGTGGATTTCCTTCCAACTTCGTCAAACACTTTCCCCTCCTTATTGGAAAGATTGTTGACCTATTCGCCAGTGCCTAGCAATATGTTTTGGCAATGTTGCTAGGAACTACATTGATCCAATTGGTGTAGTTATTAACATTATCATCGAGTGTTGTATTTCCTCGTTCGATTTGTTCCTCACAACCTTGTGAGTCATCACATCCCCATTTCGATGGACTTATTAACAATATCACCGGTCATCACATATCAGTTTAGGGGAACTTATTAACAACCTCGTTGATACCTATTCCTTAATATCGGCATAGTTCACCATAATTTGGTCGATGGCATTCCTCAATTTTGGCATATTCTCTCTCAACCCCATCGATACCATGTCTATCCATTATGGCATACTCAGCACCAACCTTTTTGGTACTACTTAGCCATATGGGAGGAGTTCCCATCAACTACTCTGAAATTAATTTTCTTCATCGATCGGGTTGATAATAATGTCGAATCACCTAGACATTTTCCCAAACTAAGCCTGACTTCCTCAAAATCTTACCATGTCTCAAATCATCTTATCTTCCTCAGATAACGGCTTCCCTCCTAAAATTGATTGAATTTATTCCTTAGGTACCAGAACATGTTTATACTAATGAATTCATATTAAACCCTTGTTACCACTCAAGAGATCAATGATTCACAGGATTGTCAGACCTAACATTTTATGTTGTTGTTATGTCTTCTTTTATCACTATTTTGATGCATTGATTATGAATGTGTTTGGTGCAGATTCAGAGATGTCACCTCATAAGAAAACAGTTAGCAAAGTACCCATGACAAAAGCATCTGGAATTTGAAACTGACAGGAAGAAGAACCTGACACCCCAGGGATTGTCTATGATGATACTACAAGACTCTTAGAAAAATGGGAAACTCAACTCAACTGGGGTGAAGTTTTCTAGATGTTCAAAAAGAATAATGTCCATGTGGAGTTCGAAGATCAAGATGAGTTCAAAATATTCAAAAACATATATAGGTCAAGATTGCATAGAGTGGTGTCTCATGCAGCAGTTTTCCCTTGTGTAGACACGATCTCATGGATCCTCAAGCACGTCGGCCTTGATAATCTGTATATACTCAATGCTAAGGAGAAACCAATAGCATCATTTCAAGTAGTTGACATAGCCAAATATTACCATTTGGAAAAGGGAACCCAATCACTTGATGATGAAATCATCAAGGAGTTCCCTCAAGGATCTGTTCAAAATTTGGTACAATCTAGATAGAATGCTCAATCTCAGACCTTCTAGAAAATATCCAACCTCTTCACTAAGAACACCATATCAATACATTGTGGCGATGTTATGCAGGATTTATAGTGTACAAGATGCTTCTAAATTCACTTTATCCCTTATGCCTTTTATATACTATTGTGTTGATGATGGGTCATCATTCAATTGGGTCTATATCCTATCGGAAACCCTAGCAGATTCCATCACAACCGTCAAGGCGACCCCTCCCGGCCAATTACCAAAATTTCACATGTCTTATTATCTATTGGATACTATGTGTGTGCGCCATCAATATCCCAATATGGGTTAGGAATGGAAACCAACTGACTTGTCTGTGTATATCTACTAGAAATTTCTCAAGGAGAAAAAACACATGATGGAGTACCACACGATCTACAACCACTTCTTAGCACCTCTCTATGATCTCATCTTTTGTGCACCAGCTCCATGTATGACTAATAAAGCATTAGAAATAATCTGGAAGATTGGAGATTGGTACCTTCTGGAGCACGAAACTTATATAAGTGTGTACGAAGCTACTAAAGCTCCCCATTTTCTCCCAAGATTTGTTCCTGGCCAATTAGTGCTTCAAGAGATAGCATATCAAACTATTATCTATGGAATTTGGGCAACACTATATTGAGAAAAGAAGTCTATTTTTCCCCCACTGTTGTTGTGGGTTGTCTCATACTCATTCGGAAGCATTAAGCAATCCCAAGCAAAGGTGGACACGTTGTTATCTTTTCACTTCGGAGAAGAAAGGTTATGGAGACACGATCCAAAGAAAGTTGTCAAGGAACATTTCAGTAAGTATAAACACTCGTGGGAGTATACCTCAGCCACATGGCAAGAGGAAGAAGTTCATTGTGGTGCCCGTACATATGATGAATGTTGATATTGAGAGGGGGGTGAATCGGTATCAAGTACAATTTAAAATCTTTTTCAACTTATACTTAAACCATTTAACTATATCCAATGAGAAATGAACAATAGTATAAGAGTTACACCAATACACCACAATACACCATGCACAATATATGAGAAATAATCAA
>JZKD02S0011345.1:16367-27053 GCA_000966675.3 Picea glauca
ATTGAGATGTTTTGGCTTGTCTATCTTATTGCATATGGTTGAGGTATGTTCCATGGTTATCTCTTTCTGTTATTTGTTGCATACACACATATAAACACATCTAAAAGGCAGATCAACAAAGTGTTTGACGAAATACCTCACTCAGAAAAAGTTTTAAAAGGACACCAAAACAGTGATGATCCTTGCATAATGGCTTGGGATCATTACAGAAACCAGGCAAGCCAGGAGCTTTTGTCATGAGAGAAACAACAGATAGAAACTGAATAAACAGACTTCCTATAATTTATAGGACCTTAACATAGGCTCAAGAACCACAGATCTTTGAATATGCAGACCAGTGCCTTATCCATTGGGCTAATCCCAAAACTTTGTTCTACAACATGTGCATGTTCTGATCCTCAACTGAAACCAAATCAACTGAAAACTGAAATTTGAAATGCACACTAAACTGGAAACTGTACTGCACTACTGCAACTCAAAATGAAAACATGGAAACTAAAATCCATACTAAAACCAAACTGAAAGAAGTGCTCGCCATGTCGAGCTTATTTTCACACTCCTACTCTAATATGTCAAAATTTTTGCTCAATCAA
This sequence comes from Picea glauca, assembly GCA_000966675.3. Taxonomy (NCBI): domain Eukaryota; kingdom Viridiplantae; phylum Streptophyta; class Pinopsida; order Pinales; family Pinaceae; genus Picea; species Picea glauca. The sequence goes on from JZKD02S0011345.1 coordinate 16,961, forward strand.
GTAATGGAAAAGGGCCAATGAATCCAATACAGTAGATGATCTAATAATATGGCTTCCTCATCATGCTTGATCAAAGTCAAAATTGATAAGTGTACTGGAAACAGCCAATAATAACAGATTTGACCTTTATGGCGAAATCATGACCAGCTATTCTGACTGAAAAATTCCACCATATAGTCAACTACAGGATCAAAGAAAACGTGATAACTTTCATGATATTCGGTTATTTGATTGCTATGATGGGGCTACTCAAACTATAATTTTTCTTGAAAACTCTCAAACTCATCTTCAAAGGAACTGTGAATGGTATGCTTATCTCTTCGGTCATCTTTTTGAAAACTTTCAAATGAATCAACATCAATATCATGTAGGTTTGATCCATCATGCAACCATATAAATCCAAGACTTTGATTTGCAGGAGAACTAGGACCATCAATCATATGCACATCATTCTGTTGAAACTGTAGCTCTGTAATATGACATGTTAATTCTTCACATAAACTATCAACCACTTTCTTTTGGTTGCTTAGAATTTTGAAATTTAAAATTTGATCCTATTCATGAGTTTCAAAAGAAATATCAGTATGATTCTCAAATGAATCAGGAGAAACATATCCCTCTTAACACAAAGATTGTGAAATTGAATAACATGAAGAAAAATTTGACTAGTTATCCTGATCTTCTAAATCTTTAAATTCTCTTTCAATATTTTTAGCAACTTCATCCAAAAAATGAATCTTGACCGTTGAGCTACATTTACATGATTTTAAATAAGAATAAAAACATGCATAAAAGTTCTCATCAATTTCCTCATCAGTGTAGATATCATTCCATTCTCTGAAGTTGTGAATGGAAGGAGAGTCTGCCACAAACTCTATCCCCTCCATCCATGTCTCCATAAAGACCATCCAGAAAGCTGTAATAGTTTTAATGGATCCAACAGGAAAACCTTCAACCCAACTTTTACACTTTCCTTGGAACGAAACATGAAATAATATGAGGAAAACATTTTCATGTTTGACTTTATGAAGTTCAGTGAAATCACGAAAATTTGATAAATGTTTCCAAGTCAAACTCAGATCATCTCCACTGAATTTTGGACTATTTCTCAAAAAATATTCGTCCTTGGGTAAAGGATTCGAGAAACCATAAATCTGAGAAAAAACTAAACATGCATACCTTGAAATGAGGATATCAACATATTAGTTCTTCATTAGCCCAGTGGAGTCATTGGTGAACACCTCAAGAAATAATTATTTCTAGCAGTGGAGTCATCGTGATATTCTTTCATTTGGGTATAACTAAGAATGGAGTCGTTAGGTGGATGATTTTAGCCTTCCTATGTCTGATCACTATCCACCATTAGTAATCAAATCTGGAACTTGATACACTTTTTTTAGGAACATTCCCCAGTATGGTCTCCAAAATGTTATCACTCTGTAATTTCTTAGGATGAGGAATAAATTGGCAGAGGTAACTACAAAAAAAATTTGGAAGCTGGGATCTAGCCCTACCAACTTCAAAGAGGGATCTCTTTGTAGGATTTAAATTTGTTTGAGCTTAGAATGTTAGGCTAGTTATGACAGTTCAATGTTTGTTTGTTGAATTGTTAGTTTGGAACAATAAGGGAAGGCCATTGGGCAATGGAGTCAACTTGTAAGATAGATCTGGAATATTAACACAACAGTGTATTTCTAAGGGAATGGAGGCAAAATAAGCACAATTTACAGCAATAGACATCATTCAGATGATGGCAGGACATAAATAAGAAAATCACATTACAAATGAGAGCATCTAGGATGAATTCTAAGATGTAACTTTAGAAGAAAAACAAAAGATATAGATTCATGACTAGAGCAACATATACAGATGAATTTTGAACATGAAATCTTAAACACGTAAACCAGTACTCACTGCATGAATGAAGCATCATATAAGATGAATTCCAAACATATACTCTCAGTCAAATACTGGGAAAATAATAAATATTAATGGAAATGAACATTACAAAGGGAAAACTCACTGAAAATAAGCACTGTGATGAATATTTGCTATCAGAAACACTCTTTGTTATTAAAGTTCCTAAAAATTTACATAAATTTCAAATATACAGGTAGGCCATACTCCCACCATTCCAACCCCCTTTTACATCAAAAGGCCTCCAAATATATAATATCCCATCACCACAATTGGCTTCCAGGAGTTCAATTACTGCTTCCTATAATCATGGATCTGGTTACATTAATGGAGAACAAATCCCCAACAACTTTACTAAAAATAGTAAATATGACTTGACAAAAGATCATAGATCTGGAGCAAAATTAGAATTTGAGGTTGTGGTTAGTTGTTAGGTATATCTGGAACCAATTTGATGGGATTTTTTGATGATATGTTTCTTTAATGTCTACTCTTTTCCTAGTCATTTTGATTCCTCTGCCATCTGTCTCTTTTGATTTATTCGCCTCCCGAAATTCTGAAAAATCGGGTCCAAGGAAGTCTTTGATTCTCCCACTCTGTAACAGCTATGAGAAATATGGGAGAGGTTATAATACTTTCCTATGTGCTTCATCATAAACCAAAACAATGATAAGTCAAGCACAAAAATAACATGAGTTAGAAAAATTATTGTATCATCAGAAATCGTAAATTCTAGCTCATGGAGGCGAGAGGGAGGGACAAAATTATGCCAAGTCACACTCTTAGGAAAGTGCTCAATCCAACTCAGAAATGGATCATGAAAAATAAAAGGTTCAAAATAATGACTCAAAGAGTCTAAAGGTTGGCTACCTTGGACATCTTCACATTCTGAGGTCTGGGAAGGGACTAGTAAGAACCTAGAGGATGTCTGACAATTTATTAAGGGAAGGATGAAAGACTGAGATAATAAACTTCTTCTTGAGGTATTCAACCTACCCTTGAATTATAAAATTAAGATTTGCCTCAGAGAAAACTCGATAAAAGGGACATATTTTCCAACTGCATGCTTAGTGACATAGCAAGGCCAAGTAATCAATGGAGGTTGGAAAACCTTGTTACAAGTATCCTTATTTGGGCAAGCAATGTCCTCACCTTTATCAATATATGATCACAACAATGGTTGATAATATTATTCATAGAATAAATCCAAGTGCTCAAAGGAACACTCATCAAAATCTTCAATGTGTGACCGAAAAACATCAGGAGAATATTGCACTTGGTCATCCTTGGGTGTTTGGAAAACTTTTTTAATTATATCATCATCAGGTTTCCAAATGTCAAAATTATTAGGAAGATCATATGAGTATTGTAAAGGAAAAATTTAAAGATATCCTTCCATATCATAAATGGGATCCTTATCTGAACCAATCATATCCCACTTACATCTTCCAATATGTATGAACCCATCAACATTATCAACCATGTCACTACCTTTGTCATAACATGAAGGATTTAAAGCATCCAAGGGCTCCTCTAATACTTCTTCACTTTCCAAATCATAAAATAAAGCATCCTCAAAATTTTGGAAAGGGAAATAACTTACTGTGTTTAATTCCTGATGTGCAGGAGCGTCAATGGCTTGGATGAATTCATCAAATGGAAGAGGGTTCAGTACATCATCTCCAAGACTGGTCTCTTTAATCATCTTTTTTTCTTCATCAAAAAATAAAGGGTTGAGCTCTTCCAAGGGTTCATTTACTTCCTCGCCTTCTGAATCATAGAACAAAGTGTCATCAAAAACCTGAAAGGGAAAATGACTAACCTCATCCTCTTATTTTTGTGAAGGGGGAACAGGATCTCGAATGGCTTCATCAGAGGGGGAAGCACACGTTAATACTTCATCGTCATGTTTGATATCTTCAGGCTCTAGCTCTTTAACTAGGTCTTCATTATTCTCAGTAGAAGCATGAGTAAATTCTTTCTCTTCCTCATGGGATTGGAAACCTTCATTAGGATCCTTCTCCAAAACCTCTTGTTGGTCGATGACTTGTTCCCTTCTTTCCTGAAATTTACTGACAATGTTTTCAAGGGAAACTAATCTTTCCATACTAAGAGCACCTAGGGTATGTTTGGGGTCATCAACTTTAGTTTCTGGAGTAAAAAGGTGTTCTCGCTTGAACAAGGAGATATTTTCCTTGATTTGTATAGCCATGTAATAATATTCTTGGATTGATCTTGGCCCTTTTTTACTAAGGAGAAAACCTAAATGAACTAAGAGTACATTGGTATAGAGGTAAGTGAGGTACCTATCTTCAGGGTGATGGCTTCTAGGAATTTGGTGTAGCAAATTATCAAACCTAGTATGGAATTCCTAAACGGTCTCATTATCAGTTTGTTTCATGTACTCAAGTATTTTTATCAACATGCAGATATATTCTATTTTATTATTCAATTTCTTGAGAAAGGTTTCTTCCAATTGGTCCATAGATGTAATGTTGGCATCAGGGAGATTGTCATACCATTTCCTACCATTTCCATGAAGAGTGGCAGAGAAAAATTTCATCACCAAATATTCAGCATCATCACTAATAGTGTGGAGTTGAAAGAAAGCCCAAAAATGATCCATGTGATCTTCGGCTATAACCCCATCATTACCAGTCAATCTAGGGAGCCATTTTTCATACCTTAGAGGAATTTTTTGAGGGTAACCCGAAATTTTACTCATATCCAAGGGTTTGATATTTCCTTGGTCCCATTGAGAAGCCATGGTTGGCTTTGTCATCAGTGGAGTCACCAAATAATCCTTCTAGGCATCATTAAAGAGAAAAGAGGGAATCACCCTCAGTGGAGTCGCCAGGTAAGCTTTGTGAAGTAAAGTCTTTGGATAAAGGCTTACCGAAAAATTGTTGTTCAAGGAAATTGACTCGATGATGCCTGCAAACAGTGCCAAAATGTTATCGCACAATCTATACTTACCTAAATCCCAAAGAAAGTAGATGCAATATTGGTGTAACAGGGGGTGACCTATCACTGTCACCTTAATAGGAAACCCCTTTCTATTTAGAAGTATATTAATGTACAACAGGGGAGATGTCCTCTGTGACCTGAGGGTTTGAGAAGGCTAAGGGAAGAAAGTTCCCGCCTCTCACAAGTCACTCAGTTTTCAAGGGTTCTTTGTGTCTTATAGAGATGAAGAAAAAGATAAATGAAGTGTACCTGCCCAGAACAAGACAACAAAATAGAAAAGGGGCACTTTCAAAGTACCAAAATGATATTAATGCTTCATAAGAGAATGAACTCTTAAGAAATATACTAGCTGATATAAAATTGCAGCAGTACAATAGTTTACAACAACAATGATAATTTTGTAACAGCCACAATAATTATGCTTCAAAATGCTTGAGAAAAGACTAGAAATGGTAGTTTTAAGTAGGCAAAGTGATATTAGATAGTCACAAGTAGATTTAGAAATGTCTAGCTAGCATAACATGTCACTTTTAAGGTTAATTTGTTGTTGTTATATGGTTGTAGCAATATTTTGCAACAACAGAAAGTTGGTTAGTGAATTAGGCTAATCTAAGGTTAGTAATAATTAGTGGATGTTCCAAAGAAGATAGTTTGAAAGTAGTTTGATCAATCAATCACTAGTGGTGAATAGACTAGTGCCTTCTAGGGTAATTGAGTCAATGATAGAAACAACAACTCTTAGAGTGAAATAGNTATGATTCTCAAATGAATCAGGAGAAACATATCCCTCTTAACACAAAGATTGTGAAATTGAATAACATGAAGAAAAATTTGACTAGTTATCCTGATCTTCTAAATCTTTAAATTCTCTTTCAATATTTTTAGCAACTTCATCCAAAAAATGAATCTTGACCGTTGAGCTACATTTACATGATTTTAAATAAGAATAAAAACATGCATAAAAGTTCTCATCAATTTCCTCATCAGTGTAGATATCATTCCATTCTCTGAAGTTGTGAATGGAAGGAGAGTCTGCCACAAACTCTATCCCCTCCATCCATGTCTCCATAAAGACCATCCAGAAAGCTGTAATAGTTTTAATGGATCCAACAGGAAAACCTTCAACCCAACTTTTACACTTTCCTTGGAACGAAACATGAAATAATATGAGGAAAACATTTTCATGTTTGACTTTATGAAGTTCAGTGAAATCACGAAAATTTGATAAATGTTTCCAAGTCAAACTCAGATCATCTCCACTGAATTTTGGACTATTTCTCAAAAAATATTCGTCCTTGGGTAAAGGATTCGAGAAACCATAAATCTGAGAAAAAACTAAACATGCATACCTTGAAATGAGGATATCAACATATTAGTTCTTCATTAGCCCAGTGGAGTCATTGGTGAACACCTCAAGAAATAATTATTTCTAGCAGTGGAGTCATCGTGATATTCTTTCATTTGGGTATAACTAAGAATGGAGTCGTTAGGTGGATGATTTTAGCCTTCCTATGTCTGATCACTATCCACCATTAGTAATCAAATCTGGAACTTGATACACTTTTTTTAGGAACATTCCCCAGTATGGTCTCCAAAATGTTATCACTCTGTAATTTCTTAGGATGAGGAATAAATTGGCAGAGGTAACTACAAAAAAAATTTGGAAGCTGGGATCTAGCCCTACCAACTTCAAAGAGGGATCTCTTTGTAGGATTTAAATTTGTTTGAGCTTAGAATGTTAGGCTAGTTATGACAGTTCAATGTTTGTTTGTTGAATTGTTAGTTTGGAACAATAAGGGAAGGCCATTGGGCAATGGAGTCAACTTGTAAGATAGATCTGGAATATTAACACAACAGTGTATTTCTAAGGGAATGGAGGCAAAATAAGCACAATTTACAGCAATAGACATCATTCAGATGATGGCAGGACATAAATAAGAAAATCACATTACAAATGAGAGCATCTAGGATGAATTCTAAGATGTAACTTTAGAAGAAAAACAAAAGATATAGATTCATGACTAGAGCAACATATACAGATGAATTTTGAACATGAAATCTTAAACACGTAAACCAGTACTCACTGCATGAATGAAGCATCATATAAGATGAATTCCAAACATATACTCTCAGTCAAATACTGGGAAAATAATAAATATTAATGGAAATGAACATTACAAAGGGAAAACTCACTGAAAATAAGCACTGTGATGAATATTTGCTATCAGAAACACTCTTTGTTATTAAAGTTCCTAAAAATTTACATAAATTTCAAATATACAGGTAGGCCATACTCCCACCATTCCAACCCCCTTTTACATCAAAAGGCCTCCAAATATATAATATCCCATCACCACAATTGGCTTCCAGGAGTTCAATTACTGCTTCCTATAATCATGGATCTGGTTACATTAATGGAGAACAAATCCCCAACAACTTTACTAAAAATAGTAAATATGACTTGACAAAAGATCATAGATCTGGAGCAAAATTAGAATTTGAGGTTGTGGTTAGTTGTTAGGTATATCTGGAACCAATTTGATGGGATTTTTTGATGATATGTTTCTTTAATGTCTACTCTTTTCCTAGTCATTTTGATTCCTCTGCCATCTGTCTCTTTTGATTTATTCGCCTCCCGAAATTCTGAAAAATCGGGTCCAAGGAAGTCTTTGATTCTCCCACTCTGTAACAGCTATGAGAAATATGGGAGAGGTTATAATACTTTCCTATGTGCTTCATCATAAACCAAAACAATGATAAGTCAAGCACAAAAATAACATGAGTTAGAAAAATTATTGTATCATCAGAAATCGTAAATTCTAGCTCATGGAGGCGAGAGGGAGGGACAAAATTATGCCAAGTCACACTCTTAGGAAAGTGCTCAATCCAACTCAGAAATGGATCATGAAAAATAAAAGGTTCAAAATAATGACTCAAAGAGTCTAAAGGTTGGCTACCTTGGACATCTTCACATTCTGAGGTCTGGGAAGGGACTAGTAAGAACCTAGAGGATGTCTGACAATTTATTAAGGGAAGGATGAAAGACTGAGATAATAAACTTCTTCTTGAGGTATTCAACCTACCCTTGAATTATAAAATTAAGATTTGCCTCAGAGAAAACTCGATAAAAGGGACATATTTTCCAACTGCATGCTTAGTGACATAGCAAGGCCAAGTAATCAATGGAGGTTGGAAAACCTTGTTACAAGTATCCTTATTTGGGCAAGCAATGTCCTCACCTTTATCAATATATGATCACAACAATGGTTGATAATATTATTCATAGAATAAATCCAAGTGCTCAAAGGAACACTCATCAAAATCTTCAATGTGTGACCGAAAAACATCAGGAGAATATTGCACTTGGTCATCCTTGGGTGTTTGGAAAACTTTTTTAATTATATCATCATCAGGTTTCCAAATGTCAAAATTATTAGGAAGATCATATGAGTATTGTAAAGGAAAAATTTAAAGATATCCTTCCATATCATAAATGGGATCCTTATCTGAACCAATCATATCCCACTTACATCTTCCAATATGTATGAACCCATCAACATTATCAACCATGTCACTACCTTTGTCATAACATGAAGGATTTAAAGCATCCAAGGGCTCCTCTAATACTTCTTCACTTTCCAAATCATAAAATAAAGCATCCTCAAAATTTTGGAAAGGGAAATAACTTACTGTGTTTAATTCCTGATGTGCAGGAGCGTCAATGGCTTGGATGAATTCATCAAATGGAAGAGGGTTCAGTACATCATCTCCAAGACTGGTCTCTTTAATCATCTTTTTTTCTTCATCAAAAAATAAAGGGTTGAGCTCTTCCAAGGGTTCATTTACTTCCTCGCCTTCTGAATCATAGAACAAAGTGTCATCAAAAACCTGAAAGGGAAAATGACTAACCTCATCCTCTTATTTTTGTGAAGGGGGAACAGGATCTCGAATGGCTTCATCAGAGGGGGAAGCACACGTTAATACTTCATCGTCATGTTTGATATCTTCAGGCTCTAGCTCTTTAACTAGGTCTTCATTATTCTCAGTAGAAGCATGAGTAAATTCTTTCTCTTCCTCATGGGATTGGAAACCTTCATTAGGATCCTTCTCCAAAACCTCTTGTTGGTCGATGACTTGTTCCCTTCTTTCCTGAAATTTACTGACAATGTTTTCAAGGGAAACTAATCTTTCCATACTAAGAGCACCTAGGGTATGTTTGGGGTCATCAACTTTAGTTTCTGGAGTAAAAAGGTGTTCTCGCTTGAACAAGGAGATATTTTCCTTGATTTGTATAGCCATGTAATAATATTCTTGGATTGATCTTGGCCCTTTTTTACTAAGGAGAAAACCTAAATGAACTAAGAGTACATTGGTATAGAGGTAAGTGAGGTACCTATCTTCAGGGTGATGGCTTCTAGGAATTTGGTGTAGCAAATTATCAAACCTAGTATGGAATTCCTAAACGGTCTCATTATCAGTTTGTTTCATGTACTCAAGTATTTTTATCAACATGCAGATATATTCTATTTTATTATTCAATTTCTTGAGAAAGGTTTCTTCCAATTGGTCCATAGATGTAATGTTGGCATCAGGGAGATTGGCATACCATTTCCTACCATTTCCATGAAGAGTGGCAGAGAAAAATTTCATCACCAAATATTCAGCATCATCACTAATAGTGTGGAGTTGAAAGAAATCCCAAAAATGATCCATGTGATCTTTGGCTATAACCCCATCATTACCAGTCAATCTAGGGAGCCATTTTTCATACCTCAGAGGCATTTTTTGAGGGTAACCCGAAATTTTACTCATAACCAAGGGTTTGATATTTCCTTGGTCCCATTGAGAAGCCATGGTTGGATTTGTCATCAGTGGAGTCACCAAATAATCCTTCTAGGCATCATTAAAGAGAAAAGAGGGAATCACCCTTAGTGGAGTCGCCAGGTAAGCTTTGTGAAGTAAAGTCTTTGGATAAAGGCTTACTGAAAAATTGTTGTTCGAGGAAATTGACTTGATGATGCCCGCAAACAGTGCCAAAATGTTATCGCACAATCTGTACTTACCTAAATCCCAAAGCAAGTAGATGCAATATTGGTGTAACAGGGGGTGACCTATCACTGTCACCTTAATAGGAAACCCCTTTCTATTTAGAAGTATATTAATGTACCCCAGGGGAGACATCCTCTGTGACCTGAGGGTTTGAGAAGGC
>JZKD02S0011356.1:40514-67960 GCA_000966675.3 Picea glauca
AAACCCAGTGCATAATGACATTGCATAGTCATGAATTAAATCCCAAAGCATGGGATACTTGAGATAAGATTCTCACTGCTGTTGTTTTTTTCCTCGTGCGCATGCACTGTTGCCCTTCTTAGCGTTTAATGTTGGATAATGCTGATGCGCCCTTGCGTTGGTTCTTTTGGGGATAGTATCAGCTGAAAATATGGCTATGACATCGTATCACCGTTTTCAAAGTTGTATACCCATGCTTCCATACGATGTTGTGTGGGACATGTGGATCATCGTTTTTCAATGCCCTTGTGATGAACGAAGAGGACAAAACCAAAGGTCCATATTGACTTTCGGTACATTGTCCTCCAAGTATAAATATATGACCTGCTGCTCCCTAGGTGGCAGGCAAGTAAAATTCCTATGGTAGTCAATGGGATTTGGTAGTAAAGTTGTTCATTTATTTTTAGATACCAAAATTAAATGAGAGTACATAATAATCAAGCTAAGCTAAGGCCGTTATTTTGGTGAAATAGATATTCTCTATTCATGTGACTAAAAGTAACTTAAGCTAATGGTTCTATATGATGCTAAACTATCAAGGACTCAAAGTAATGAATTTCGGCGGAGAAAAAATCGAGGAATAAGAGTAACTAAATGGAAAGGAAAAAGAAGAGTCACACACTATTATTACCTCTACTTTATTTATTTATTTTTTTTGTACTAGGGGAATCGGTAACAACGGCAGTATCGTACTCGCCTGACACGGGGTCGAATCCTGTCGGCTGCCTTATAACCCCTAGGGAGAAACGCACAGCCCGCAAGCACGCCCTCCGAGTAAATCGGGGTGAGAATCGACCTTGAGACCTCATTTTACATAGTTCCTTCCATTTACACGGCACTTGCCAATCGGTCTACACCCCTGCGGGCTATTACCTCTACTTTATTAAGCACCAAGAGAGATTGAAAAAAAAAACAATTATAAACCTTTATACTTAAAAGCTACATGGTTAATATGAGTTTATACTAGTCTATATGTATACTATAATGACAAGTTATGATATGGATATGTAAAAGCTATCGACTTTTCAGATGGAGGAAAGGGAGGAAGGAGGTGGGCATTTAGGGTTTTCTATAAAGTTGGCTAGAGGAAGGAAGAGGTGTTTGCAATCCTTTGGATGATGAGAATCTCTCTCTCAAAGGCAAGGATTCCTAATATCCTTTCCCAAAGGAGAGGATCAAAAGTCTCTCTTTCGAAGATGATTTCATGGATTGGATCTTTGTGGTCCAAGGAAGCAAAGGGTAAGGTAAGGGTCTCTTCTTTGCGTCATGGATATTACTCTTCATGTTTGAAAATCATGATGAGAAAGACATAGTTTTCAATGGAGTTTCATGGTTATTGAACTAATTGGGGCTTGTTCTTATGCCCTAGATCAATTCTTTCAACTCTAGATTGGCCTAGAAAGATAAGTTCTACCTATGGGGTAAGGCTTTCAATAGTGACACTCCATTTTTACAATCAAATGGTTTTAAAATGAATTGGGGATAAGATTGGTTCTTTCCAATATTCAACACCAGAAAACCTAGTGCTTGAGGGTCTTCCTAGGATTTCACTTTTGATGTCTACCAGTAGTGATTTGCTAGAAGAGATTACCCTTGACAAGGGACACAACTAACAAGTACAACTTATTGACTATGAAACTCTTCACTTTAGATGTTGACTCTTTCATAAGCATGAATACATTATTTGTGACTACCCTCTTAAGAGTGATGCATATAGGAAGCAAAAGAAGGTCAAAGTATGTCCTAACTTATTGGGAGATCATACATTGCATGCTATGGAGGATTCACAAGGCATAAATTTAGGTGAGGGTGTTAAGGGTCAATCAAAGGTGTATGATATCATATCATGTCTTCTACCAATGAATCCAAATCGATGGGGAGTTGGACATAGCTCATTAAAATATGGAGGAGTCATATATTGTGTCAATGCCATAGATGGGGAGGTTTGATCTTCTTATGCAAGGGATTGATTCTCCAAAAATATATTTTTAGGTGATATCTCCTCGAGGATTTAAAATATGAAATCATTCCTAGAAGTGGATTGACAAGAATATGATGTCTTGACATTTCATTATGGATACTTACTTGGTTTCAATCAATGGTTCATCTTCAACTTTGGGCACTCCAGTCAAGTGTTATGTGGTGGGGTCTCATCAATTTGGGAACTACCCTCGTCTTCATTCTAGGATTTGTATCTACCTGCTTGGGATCTAACAATGTTCCACCTTTCCATGTAAGTTCAATATATGGAAGAAAAGGAAATTTGCTATATGTTGGCATCGAAGGTTTTGCAAAAGATGTGCATCAAGAAGAAAACATTGTGTGTGCACCCATGAAGATACATTGTGCGACACCAAGGTTCATCATCTGTGCCAACCAAAGGAATATTGCACGTCCCAACCTATTTTTTGTACTATGCACAAGGAATCAAGAAGCGACCGCATGTAGACCAAATCTGAGCATATCTTTGGGAATCTTTGTAATTGATATTGTAACAACCCGAAAGATCATGGGAAAGGTTATGGATGAGTTGGAAAGTTAGTTAGGATTTCCACACTCCAAGAAATATATGGGGGTTGCATGCAGACATGTAAAAGTGTGGGGATTTGGTTCACTAGAGAGAGTGGAGTAGTGAAGCAATATAGTAGTCGAGTGTAGAGTTGATAATATTAAAAGAGAGTAAGTTGGGATAGAATTAGAGTTTCAAGTCCATTATTGTCACTAATTTGCATGAGTCTGTAATAGACCTAGAAAATGTGCATGAATGAAAAAAAGAAAGACTAGAGAACATGATGCACCTTTATTATGAATTTGTATCTGAATGAGCCTGAAGTTAATGAATTAAATATGAAGGCCTTTGTTGGTGCAAACTTGTCATACTGGGGTCCTCTTCAAGTTACCAACAAAAAAGTACTGTTGTCGTCTAGTGCGCTGGCATTTTCATCTTCCTGGAAGGGAAGAAGTCTCACCTGAAGCACGACCGAGAAAACAAGATTAGGGAAGGGTGAGAATAATGCTTAGTCATATCTACAAGTTATCAAGATTAATACCATTCTTTCGAAAGATATATTAACCATATTATAGTCTTTAACACCTCATAACCCAGGACAGAAGAACGAAGTTGCGCAAAACATCATAAAGAAATACAAAAGCATCATGCCTAATAGACATAACATAATATCATTCCATGGAAACAAAAATCATCATATACAGAGGTCTTCTTTTAAATTTTATCCCCATCAGTTTTCTATTATATCAGAGTCCTTACTCAAAATACATGCGCAACTTATCTCAGACATAAACAAATTCATGCCAAAGAGAATCAATAAGTACATCTCAGGATAGTACAAGACCAAATCATATTCTCTCCCATCTCTTGCTCTTACTACCTCTATTGTAATACAATAATAGTTTCCCTTACATTCCCAATATGGAACAAAACTAGTTCTCACTACCCAACCTGATTACAATCCTCTTCTTTCATTATATATTACAACCCTTTCTTGTTTATTGAGAACCCGCAAAATCTCTCGTCTTCTTGATTATGTTTCAACTGCTCCTCCCAAAAATGATTGTACGCTGGCCTTTAACCATTTTATATTCTAGCACCGTTTTGTTGTGTGCTCTTTCGCTTAGCCTTCTTTTCCTTCCTTTACTTGGTTGTTTGGCTCTTTGGTAGCTTTTGCAACTTATATTTTTCAAAACGAAGGGCCCAACAAGTCCCAACCAAAATCCTTGACTCGCCCCGTGTCAAGAATTTGGTTCTTACATGGTCTCTGATTTGGCTTGTGATCCTTCTATGGATTTTCTTTCTTCTTCCATCTTGCTTCCATACATGACTCAATTTTTTTCTTCCTTAGCTCCTTCAAACGAAGGGCGCAACTCTAGCACTAGTTCTAGGGCTTTCTTCCTGATCTCCTAGAAATGTTCAATTTTGTTTTGCCACTTCCTGGAAAGCAATTAGGCTTCTGCTACAAACTGTTGAGTTGTGATAGTGTTGAACTCCATTGGCTTTGATGCAATAAGATAATTCCATTCTACATCCGCTACTATCTCCACCTGGTGCATCCCGAGGTATGCAGTTTGTACTACTGGCTAAAAGTCTCTCAGTTCCTTCTTGGGCATTGTTTGAGCTTCAAACATGACATTCAAAGTGTTGTCATCTTGCTAGATCTCATCAAATTTTTCTTGTTATTCCATAGGATCATGTGCTTTGGTATCTTCTTCATTGAGGGTTTCGATTTTAGTGTGTAACTCTTCTAGTCCTTGGTTGCACCGAGTTATCACACCCATCCAATCATTGACTTCCTTAAAAATGGTAGTGCACTCAACGGTCTTCTTATGCAACATGTCTCTATCATCATTTCCTTCCAAGACAACCCTTTCTAGCTATTGTTGGAGTTCTTTTGGTTGTCCCTCGCCCTTCAACTTCATTCCATACAACTTATCTTGGAGGTCCTCTTCTCAGTATTCCAACGCTGCCCATGCTTCCTAGACTAATTCAATATGTTTCTCTGGCTCTTCGGTTGTGCTGAACTTTGGAAGATGAGGTGTTTCTTTCCTAAAATTTGGCCAGACCTCTGTTAATGTTTCCTTCACCTTCTCCATTTTATGCTCCGTGGAGTTTTAAATATTCCTATTGCTTTTTGGCTTATTGAATTATGTTGGCCCTTGACCAAGTTTTGAGGATCCTTGGTCATGTTTGACCTATTTTGGGACTTCGACAGGCTGTCGAAGGAGGAGCACAAGTTGAAGCGGAGATCCCGGGATCTCTGCCCCTTTTTAGGGATTTTTGGGTTTGGGGCTTATGTAACGGGTATGGAGATGTCGGCCCATGGGTTTACCCATGCTTAGGCCTATTTTTAATATATAAATAGATGTTAGGTGATGTAAGAAGTAGTGACTAGTTAGTTGTGAGCCATTGTTGCTAAGTGCAAAAGTAGATTTGTGTGATTTTGCTTTGTGTGTATTGTGTAAGACTTGCAAGGCTAAGTACAAGTGACTGTAAAAGACTGTGTAAATCTCTGTTCCTAGATCTACTCAGGGAAGGAGGATCTGGAAAAGTGCGTGCAAATCTCTTGTCCTATGCGGAGTAGGATCTTGTGGCTCCGTGCATGTAGATGATTGGCAGAAGATAATAAAGAGAAGAAGAGTTGGTGGACATAGCCCCAGGCCGGGGGTGAACCACGTACATCCTGTGTTATGGTTGCTTTATGTCTTATGTTGTTATTTATGCTTAGTGATTTATGTATGTAAGCTAGATCTATGAATGCTTAGTGCCCTGTCTATGTGGATGAATGTTAGATCTGATCTATCTTGATGTGTTAAGTGCTTGAATGTGTTAGATCTCATAGATTACTACGATACTCTGTAATTAGGGTTTATCTGCGTTGTAAACTAACGCTGAATAATAATGAATTATAATTGCTAAGTGCTCTGTTAAGGCGTTACAATCACAGATCTGTGTCCCATCTAAGGTTGCAGACATCTAAGTATTGCAACCACCCCTATCTCTACCTCGGGTGAGACTTCATCTGCTTCGCAGGTGTTGCCGAAAGGGTTGGTAGTTAGAGTTTTGTTGGTGCGCTCTTGAGTGTTGAACCCTGGGTCTGCCCCTATGCCAACAAACTGTTCCGTTTCCATGACCTGAAACTGTGATTGTTGGGAATTGAGGAAGAAGAATCTATGTGCGAAGATTTGACCTGAAACTGTGATTGTTGGGAACTGAAGAAAAGAGAAAGCTATGTGCGTAGATCTGTTGCTTTAGTGCATAGTATTCTACTTAACTTGTGAAGCTTTGTGCTAAGAAGAGAAGTTTGATCTGAAGAAAAGAGGTAAGATCTTGAAGCTTTGTGCTCTGATAAAGGAAAGAACAATGAATTTTTTTTATTGAAAAAGGTAAGATAAGTGGAAATTTTTGTTTCAAAAGTATGGATCTAGGTATGTTTGATCAATTTTGTCCTAGCCTAGAAACTAGGGCATGACTAGAAGAAAGAAGGTTTGATATGAGTAGATCTGATAGAAATAATAAAAGATATGTTATTCCTATGCATAGAAAGAATGTTTGGACTAACAAATGGATGCAGGACCCTAGAAATAATTTTTTGTAGGATAGCTACTATGATCCTAGTGCGCAGTACAAGAAAGGCTAGGGATCATTTAAGAGAAATGTTAGAATATGAATGGATGTGCTCATTTTACCATCGACAATATCACTATTGTCACCCAACCATAGACCGAAGCCACCCTCTGAGCACCTTAACCTTGACAGAGAATCATTCCGGAAGAAAACCCTAGGCTAGATAGCCAAACAAAGGGTAGCGCACATTTCTCCAAGGATAGTGCACCAAACAAGAGCTGATCAGATAGTCCAAACCCTAACCAAGAGATAGTCCAAGCCAAAGAATAATATTCTAGTTGCAGCAGCTGCAACAACAACTCTCCTCCAAACCTGCACACAAACTGGGCAACTGCAGTGTGCACAAGTGCTACTCTGCAATTCTGAGAATGCCTGCTAGAATGAAGACTGGCCTCCTGTATTTATACTAATTCTGGCTAATTGCCTGGGCTGACTTCTCATTCTAGGTACTTATTAATTCAGTATATATTATTTCTTCTCACCGACTTCTTCTTTTGGAGACTAATAACCTAACACAAGTTATCCTCTTGAGCCGAATTTTCTTCTAGGGTTATTAGCCAACTCATTAGGGTTTCTTCTTGCTTCCTGGAATATTCTATTCTCGTCAGGTTTACACGTGGAGGTAAATACCTCCCATAACTACCATAATATCAACACTCCCTCCTAGCTAGGGAGGTATTTGAAGGTAATGGTCTTGATCACAAACATACCATTTACCCGGTAGCATCAATGTAGTCGTATAGACTATCTCATGACTAGATCATGAGCACCATCATCACTATCAGTGTCATCAATTGCATCATCTCTCGAGACCATACTCCATCTGAGTAATCAGACATGATGTTGGATAAGTCACTCACACCATAGAGTGACACAACAACCATTCTTCTAATCTGGACATGTCCTAAAAGATTAAATGTTCTGAACCATTTTCTGTCTGAGAAATCTCTATCCATTGATCATCCATCTAGTTGATAATCATTTCCAACACTGCTGATAGTCTTCAAGGAAATCAGAACAATATTATTCAATAGAACACAACTGTGTCTATCCATAGTACTACGCAACTACAATCCATTGGTACACTACCACACCAAGTAGCACATAGATACTTGATCAGTGACATACAGTCACAATCAGTGGAACACATCCACCACAGTAGTAAACATCTACTGTTTAGAGACATACAGTCTCCATAACAATTATCTGATATCAATCTGCACAAAAACAATGTTATGATATAAACTGAATCATCTAGGCCATTCTTCCACTCACATCTGTGAGATATGGAAGAGCATCTGCCCTCAGAAGGTCAAACATCAATGATGAGCTATCTAGACTATTCTTCTCAAGCAAGAAAGAATAATTGTCCCGATTTCTTAGCCTAGACCATTCCCCACTCTGGGCCATTCCTTTGGCACTCAACAAAGTGCAACCTGGAAAGAATAAATCTACCCGAAGGAATGCTTGTCCCTGATTGTTGAACCTGGACCATTCCCCACCCTGGGTCATTCCTCCGACACTAAACAAAGTGAAACCTGGAGAGAATGAATCTTCCCTAAGGAATGACTATCCAGACCATTTCCAAAGAAAATGGCTGTCCTGCACCAACCTCCAAAACAGACCATTTCCCATGTTAACCACAATGGGAAATCATTGTCTGGCAAGTCGGGCCAATCTTCTTGAGTAACCCTCAAGAAGAGAGACTACCCTAGACCATTCCCCATGTTAACCACAATGGGAAATCGTTGTCTATGGTACATAAAAAATCCATCGAACCATTTTCATTATGAAAATGACCATTTGATCTGGACCATTTTCCGAACTGGAAAATGCATGTCCGTCAGAAATCTCAAACCAGTTTCCGAACTAGAAAGGAACTACTCATCCTGGACCATTTTTTGAACTAAAAAATGACTGTCCATAAACACATCAGTGCTCCCTCCCAACCTAGGATTCATATCTTCCTTTTTCAATAGGGAAGTCATCTCCACGAGCTCCATCTTGAGTACGCAAACTCTTTCATCTTGGTCAAAGGACTTTACCAAAATATCTGCTTATCTGCTCATCTATGGAGGTATATATTGGAAAACCACTTTTTCCTTTTTGGACTTCATCACAGAGAATGTAATGCTTGATCTCAATGTACTTTGGTATTTCTAGAACACTGGTATTCTCTGAAGGCTTCATATAGATCTGATCAATCATTGTTGGATTCATATTTTGTTTCCTGCTAGCTCATAACATCGTGGCAAGGGTCAAACTGGAACATATATAAGTGGTACTTCCTCTGTCATCATGAGGGTTTTTCATGGATTAGCAATCCATCATCCTGAGCTTCTGAGTAACTATTCTAATACAATATCTCTGTTTTAGAAATATTTTCACCATGCTTCTGCTGTGCATTGGAAGCTCTCTACCAAGTTGTCTTCTTCCATCTGCATACAAGGGTCTCCTTCTAGTATACCTCAAAACCTTGAGGTTTCTCTTCATATTCTCTTTGTTCAATTGCTCTGGAAAATAGTATTTGCATTTATCTGATATAAAGACTCCAACCCATGGATGATATAATAATTCATGTAGAGGTATGTCTGGTTTACTGGAACAAGTAAATATCATAGTCTTCTCCCTCCATCTGGGAGAACTTCTAGTTCTGGATCTCGCAATGCTTTCATTCATAAATATTCCATACATTGTTCTTCATCACAACTTCCAGTTCCTCTTCTTGATTGCTTTTAGTGAGTTCATATAAGGTTGGTAATCTTATGATTCTCGATACAATGACTGGTTGTTCTGGCTTCTCTTTCTTTCTTGGAATCTTCATGTTTTTCCTCATGTTTTTCTTTAGCTCTTGGGTCCATGGAGTTTCTTATAGATTTCATGCCCTAAATATTTCACTTCTTTCTTTCATCATAGGATCACGGATGTGGATGTACAAATAGGGATACTTTAAGGCTTCTTTTCGAAGAAGGATTCTTCTCAAGTCAAACTGAACACGTACTTCTTTTCATAGTTGCTACCATGGATATATACTTCATCATATTCAATGGATCATAGGATTATCTCCCTCCTAATCCTTGCTTCATGTATGCATGCTCTTCTTTTGGTAATATATAATCGGCTCCCTCCATCTAGGAGAGTCCATGCTTACGTCTGCATCCTTATTGCCTTCTGCAAGGTGTCATAAGTCTTTCTCCAATTTCCTCTTGATTGTTGACTTCTTTTTGTCTTTTCTTCTTACAGTTTTCTTCAAGATTGATTCTGGCTCGGCTTATCTTGTAATAGCTTCCACATGCTCTATTACCAGGGGTTGTTGATTTGCTTCATCCTTTCATGTGTATTGTCTTGTATTATAGTCATTGTGATAGCAATCCTTATCTTGTTTTTCTTCCATAGGTATAGTTTCTCTTGGAACATATTATCTTCTAAGAGATAAATATACAAGATATGTAGAGAAACTATGCAAACAAGATATGTATAAAAACTATGAAGAGTATGTTTACCTTGTCTTAGAAGAAGAAGTTTGCTTTATCCTGCTTGGTTTTCTTTGAGGATTTCCTTTCTTCGGAAACTGATGCTTCATGTGTCTCTTTCCTTTTCTATAGCTTGGGACAATGATTCTTGTAGTGACCATATTTTCGACAGTTGAAGCATTGTATTTCTGACACATCCTTCTTTTGATTTGGCTTCTTTCCAAAATTCCTTTTGTTCCTGAAATTCTTGAATCTTGTTGTGAAGGCTTGATCATCGTATTTCTTTTGAGGTTTCTCTTTTGCACTAGTCCTTGATTCTTCCTATGCACAACAAGTCCAAGGTTCTTCAAATGTGGGATACTCCTTCCTTGTGTTCATGCTTGTGGAAAATTCATCCCATGTCTTGGGAAGACCATTGCGTACTATATTTACCAGTTCCTTCTCTGAGGTGATTTCTTCAATATCTTGTAGTTGATATCTTAACTAAGAGATCCTCACAAAGTATGATGTTATGCTATCATAATCATTCATCTTCATATCACGAAGCTCATTATTCAGAATCATTACTTGTCCAATGTTTCTAACTGAGAAGAGGTTTGTTAGGGCATCATACATCTTCTTTGATGATTCAAGATGGGATATGTAGGGTATCAAGTGGTCTTTTATAGAGTCCACTATGATACTCATGGAATTGATGTCACCGTCTTTGAACTTTTCCATAACTGCAATGTTCTGTGGTTCTTTCTCTTTTCCTTCTTCAAACTCCAATTCCACGATCTTTCCTTTCACGATATCCAACACTTTATTCTTGGAAAGGATGAGGTCAATCCTTGTCTTCCACGCTCTAAAGTTAGAATCCCCATATAACTTGTTTTTTGACTTCATGGATTATGTCATGGTTTCCTTGACCTGGTCAACCCTAGATTTGACCAAAAACTCAAACTTGGCGTCTTGGTTTGCTAAGAGTACCAAGAGATGCACTAGGCTAGGGTGCATTGATCTATCCAAAAGTTAGATCAATCCCTTCACTTAAGGTGCCTCAACAAGAGGATTAGGGTTTCTGCAACTGCACCTGCTAGTAACCCTAGCGACAGTTCTTTGGTGACTGCTCCTGCTAGAAAACCTAGCGGTAGTTCTTCAACGAGATCAATATCCTTATGGATATGCTTCTTTCCAGTGGTTTAGACTGAATGAAGGAGGTGTGGGCCCATAAAATGTTAGAATATGAATAGATCTGCTCATTTTACCATTGAAAATATCACTATTGTCACCCAACCATAGGCCGAAGCCACCCTCCAAGCACCTTAACCTTGACAGAGAATCATTCTGGAAGCAAACCCTAGGCTAGATAGTCAAACAAAGGGTAGCACACCTTTCTTCGAGGATAGCACACCAAACAAGAGATGGTCAGATATTCCAAACCCTAACCAAGAAATAGTCCAAGCCAAAGCATAATCTTCTACCTGCAGCAGCTGCAATGACAACTCTCCTCCAAACCTGAGCACAAAATGGGCAACTGCAGTGCGCACAAGTGTTGCTCTACAATTATGAGAATGCGTGCTAGAATGAAGACTAGCCTCCTATATTTACACTAATTTTGGCTAACTTCCTGGGCTAACTTCTCATTTTGGGTACTTATTAATTTAGTATATATTATTTCTTCTGGTTGACTTCTTCTTTTGGAGGCTAATAACCTAATACAAGTTATCCTCTTGAGCCGACTTGTCTTCTAGGGTTATTAGCCAACTCATTAGGGTTTCTTCTTGCTTCCCAGAATATTCTATTCTCGTCAGGTTTACACGTGGAGGTAAATACCTCCCGTAACTACCATAATATCAACAAGAAAGAGAGGATTAACTCTTTGTTACAACTGTAGAAGATTAGGACATCTTGCTAAGGAATGCCCTAGTAGAAGACCTAGTTGTCTTTGTTGTAAATCTATGGATCATGAAGTTTTGGATTTCCCTAGAATGATTGCTAAGGTTGAAATAATGAATATGGAACAAGCAAACCATGAGAAAGGCCAAGAGACTAATATTATGGCAGAACCTCAGAAAGAATCAGAGACTTAACTATTGTAGATGAAAGAAACCCTGAACGATCACAGAGATATCAACTTGTTAGAGGTATTCAAAGAAAACAAATGCATAGAAAGAAGAATAGGAGACTTCGACATTGACTGTGCTCTGGATTAGGAAACAAAAGTGAATATCATGATAGAAAGAACTTGGGAAATTTTAAGAAATCCTGCTATGCTTCCTTCATTAGGAGGAATAGGATTATTTAGAGGAAATTTGATAACCCTATGTGGAAGACTCACCCAAATATCTATGAGTGCTCATGGAACTTCGACAAAGGAATATTTTGAGGTTGTTAAATTTATTGAGAACAACGCCCCATTTGCTATGTTACTAGGAAAAACCTGGATTGAGAAAGAGCAGATCCGAAGAAAATACGAGGAAGCTCTAGAACATAAAAAGTAAGACCTAAGAGACTTCATGACTAAGAGAATAATGCACTTATTGAAAGAACAAGAGGACCAGTCGAAGCTACTAAGGACCAGAGATCTGGATGTTGAATTTGAAAGAACACAAAAATACTTGAAATACCTGTCTGTACAGAGGAGTAGAGCACCTACCCCAGAAAAAGAAGAAGTATTTCCCTTGAACCCTAGTAAAGACCATCAACAACACGAAGTCACTATGCCAAAAGAAGATAAGAAGCAGAATGGAAAGAGGAACACCGAGACAAAGATCACCGGGAAGAAGGCTAGAAAGCTCAGTAAAAAGAGAGCAAAGATAGAAAAGTTGCAGAATGTGCTAGAGGGAACATTGCAGAAGGAAGGATTCCAGAACTTGAAATTCGTCAGGATATCAGTATAGCACATCATGGCACTTCACCATGGTGAAGCAATATGACCGTTGGAGGCATTATAATCATTATCTCGACACTTCCAAATGTGTAGAACAACAGTTATGGCCAGAAATCTCGCCATCAGACTGTTGGGACTGTGCCGTAATAGACAAAATTGCATTAATGAAGGCTTCTCGTCCGTTGGAGAGATCCATTACCTCGTCATCTACTTATTCCATCGAGTGTTGCACTGGGAACACTTTTTTCCAACCGTGATTATATGAGCCTGTAGATTAGTTTATTTCACGCAACGATCATCGAGCTCTCACCATCCATCCCTTTGCATTGAGTAGTTTCTCTTCAACCCGAGATATTCAACCATGAGTGTGTAAGTCTGAATAACTTAGCGCAATCAAAGATTCTGTGAAGGAGGTACTCATCGACCTCATGATTGAAAGGGTAATGTCTGTGGGTGTACAAGATTCATCGACGAGAGGAGTGCAAGGTTCCCCATCAACTACTTGTGGATCCAAACCATCCCGAGTTGTGACCGAGAAGAGAACTAAGCATGGAGATGACTTGTCGAAGGTGAAGTTATTACTGTCCATCCTACCCGATTACATCCCACACCTGGTTGATGTAGTGAGTCATGATAGTGTCTTGAGGGACTTCAACTACATCTTCATCACCGCGTATCTCCCGAAGGGGATACGCACAGTCAGAACACAGCTAGAGAGGATTCCAAACTTGAAAATCAATGAATATGACATGGGAGACCGTAAGAGCTATGGAATGCTTGCACCTCAAAAATATCTAACCAAGATGAAGGGAAAGAAGACAAAAATCATCACCTAGCCATGGATTATGAACCTCGCGCAGTCCACCCTCTTGAATGTGATGAAGATTCCACACTTTGGAAGGCATCATGAGGTTAATGCATGTGTTAAGATTCTGCTATCATGTTACCATGGCGACTATCTATGTCTAGACCAACACATCATAGTCGATCTGACATTGATCCATAGGATCACAGAATTGAGCATGTAGGGACCCGACCCACAGGACTTCTACCCAGGGAAGGCTATAGATCACGCATTGGCACATAAGATCAAAGATACATATGGAAATGTAGAAAAGGGGACGTGAGGCTACAAGGTAGCCTCCATCTAGAATGGCGTAGTGCACCTAGCATGAAAATTAATTGCAAGAAAGCTAGTAAGAAAGAACAGACCCACGCAGGTCATAGGGTTTGTCGTTGACCTCACTGAGAAATGCATGGAAGGCCTACAGATGAACTGGGTGAAGTACCTAGTTAACCAACTTGAATTGGATTGTCGTGAATCTTAGGATTAGGGCTATGAGTTCCACTTTAGCTGGCTCCTGATCCTCATAGAATTTACTTCTTGGGAGATGCCAGAAGGTGCGACCTTCCTGGACATTGAACCGTTTGAGCCAGTCGCTGCGAATTTCACCACACTCTGGTACTCGTGCGATATGGGAAAACAGTGGTAGTCAAACACAGTATTTCATACCTACTACCTGCAGCTTAGGAGGGATATTGAGTCCTTCCCTCGTATGACGCCGAACACCCTAGAAAGGTTCAAGCCTCTTATGAAGTTCTATGCAGATAGGCATTTTATTTATATCACTGCACGCATCGATGAATGCAAAGAAGAACTTCAATCCTACTACAAGATCACCATAGAGGACCTGAAATAAATCATTAAATATTGTCCTGCATAGCTCATTATCCCAGTTGACCCCGTAGAGATGTCTGACCTGGACCTCATTGGAAATTCGATGGTTACTCACGAAGAGTATGATTCCCCAAGAAGCAGTAGAAACAAAAAGAAGCAAGATGTACAGGAAATACACAACACATCAGAAGAGACCGCATCCAATTCACCTAGCGGAGGAGGTGATGACGAAGTAAACAAAGAAGAAAAATAAGAAGATAAGTAAGGCGAAGTAACACTGTCACATAACTTTTCTGATGACACCGATCCATCTAAGAAAAGGAAGGTTTCCCCCATGAAACCTTCATCGCGGAAGAAGTCCAAGTCCAATAAGCCAAAGATGCAAAATGTACTCATGGTTGATGACTTCGACTTCATTATTTCAGTTGTAGGAGATGCCTCGGAAGATATTTTGCAAAGAACTGAAGAAAAACAAGAATCCATGTATGATAGAATCAAAGCAGAACTAACAGGTGTACAACAAGCCATTTATTCAAGCCATGCAGTTTCCACTGCGCCCCTACCATCAGATGAAATACAGTTGGGAGATGAGCCTACCCAACTCCACAAAATATCTGATGCAACTGAATCTTGCCTTCATCGCGCACAGGAAGAAAAGGAACAAGACATAGTGGCCTTAAAGAAAGCACAAGAGGAAGTTATAGAGCAATGTAGAATTGCGCAGCATAAGAAGGAAACCCTTCAAGCGAAGTTCAAAGAAGAAAGAGCGTAGATCCATCATGAGAAAGAGCAACTACTCACAGAGCAAATCAGAGTAAAAGAAGTGATCAATGTAGCACTTCACTCTGTGATAGGCTTAGAGAAAAAAGTGGAAGAACCAGTAGAGCATCAAGTAGCACAGCTTGAGGAAGCCATCCAACAACTTCAACAAAGAATAACAGACTTAAAGCTTTGAACATTGCCCAACATTCTGCAGGATGTGTGAGATCAAAGAGAAGAAACTGCTCGAATCGTAGTTGAGAGACTCAAGGCCCTCACCATGGAATGTAAACAGCCAAGTGATCGCAGTGCCCAAAATTATGAGCGACTCATTGAGGATCCTAAATTGAAGGAACTAGAGTCACATCTCCAGGAGGCAAAGCAACACGAAGAAATAGTACAGGCGCAGTTGAAGTCCCTTTCAGCAATTAAGAGGATGAAGTGATCCCAAGAAAATTCACTTCTCAACAGTAGGTCCACACCATTCATAGAAAAGTCATGGAAGTGACTCAGAGGCTCCAACCAATACAGGACGAAGCTTGCCAAATATTCATAGAAATTGAAGGCCAAGGACAAGAACTGGAGAAAGTCGTCATTGCAGCTGAGCAACGCTTAGAGGGACCTGTCGACAAAACAGTTATCCAAGAGTTCGTCGAGCAAGAGGCCTTGGCGCAACAACAAGTCAAAGCAGCTCAAGGCTTTTGAATCAAAGCTACCCAGACTAGAGTGACTTAGGACGAGTCACAGGTGAGTTTTTGGGGGCCTGTTAGCCCTTAACCAAGTTTTGAGGATCCTTGGTCATGTTTGACTTATTTTGGGAGTTCGACAGGCTGTCGAAGGTGGAGCACAAGTCGAAGCGGAGATCGAAGGATCTTGACCCCTTTTTAGGGATTTTTGGGTTTTGGGCTTATGTAATGGGTATGGAGATGTCGACTCATGGGTTTACCCATGCTTAGGTCTATTGTGTAATATATAAATATATGCTAGGCGATTTAAGAAGTAGTGACTAGTCAGTTGTGAGTAATTGTTACTAAGTGCAAAAGTAGATCTTTGTGATTTGGCTTTGTGTGTATTGTGTAAGACTTGCAAGGTTAAGTGAAAGTGACTGTAAAAGACTATGTAAGGCTCTATGCCTAGATATACTCAGGGAAAAAGGATCTGGTGAAGTGCGTGCAAATCTCATGTCTTATGCAGAGTAGGATCTTGTGGCTCCATGCATGTAGAATGATTGGCATAAGATAATAAAGAGAAGAAGAGTTGGTGGACGTATCCCCAGACAGGGGGTGAACCACATACATACTGTGTTATGGTTGCTTTGTTCCTTATGTTTTGATTTATGCTTAGTGCTTTATGTATGTTAGTTATATCTATGAATGCTTAGTGCCCTGTCTATGTGGATGAATGTTAGATCTGATCTATCTTGATGTGGTAAGTGCTTGAATGTGTTAGATATCGTAGAGTACTTCGCTACTCTGTAATTAGGGTTTATCTGTGCTATAAACTAAGGTTGAATACTAATAAATTATAACTTCTAAGTGCTCTGTTAAGGCATTACAATCACAGATCTCTATCCCATATAAGGTTGCAGACATCTAAGTCCTGCAACCACCCCTGCCTCTACCTCGGGTGAGACTTCATATGCTCCATAGGTGTTGTCAAAAGGGTTGGTAGTTAGGGTTTTGTTGGTGTGCTCTTGATCATTGAACCCTGGGTCTACCCCTATGCCAAAAAATTTGTTTCTCCAAGTAATCAGTAGAGGCTCTGATCAAACCTACTAGTTGCAATGTTGGTAAGTGAGCCATCTCACTAGATGTAATTGTAGCTTCCAACAGAAGTCTAATTTGAAGCAGAAGACCACTAGACATGGATTGATTTGAGGGTGTCTCAACCTCTTCTTCTCCCAGGGATGGTCCCAACAACTGTTGAGCCAATTTGTTCTTCAGGGACATCAGAAGTAAAGGGATAACTTTCATCTTCACTGGGAAGAGTTGTAATAGTTCTGAGCACTGTTGTGGATCTTAGATTACTAGATCTAACTTCTCTTTCAACAACATGGTGCTATGTCCTGAATGAGTCTCATGTGGTGCTTGAGACTCCAACTCTTGTTGATCTATCCCTGTTATGAGTGGAACTTATAGGGTCCCATCTCAAACCAATGGAACCTCAATGAGAATCTTTGGCCCTAGAGACTGAGGAACCAAGAGTGGGACTTGTGGGAGTTGGGTGAGTTCTAGGTTGTTGGTTGTTGTCTATCCATAGAGGGAAGAGTGACTGAAGTGTACACACTTGAAACATTTGAATGGCTTGGTGTGGTAGAAACTAATAGAATAAGATCTCTGAAGTTCCCAAGATTATTTGGGATGTCTAGTTTCTTCATTTCTGATGAGTCGAGTGGCGGTGGGACTGTGGTATCCTGGGATGGTGGTGGTCGGGCTTGCTCTACAATTATAGTGGAATAATCGTTGGGATTTGGCTCGGGGTCATCAACTATATTAATAACATTTTGTGCAACACAATTGGTTTCTCTAGTGCGAGGTAGAGAACTAGATATGGGTTGAGGGTTTATGACTTTGGTTGGGCTGACTGTAGGGGAAACTTTGATTCTAGTATTTTTAGTAGGAACTTCACCTATAAAGGAAACAACTAAAATTTCATTGACAGTCTTACCTGAGAGTATCGTCTCATCCAGAAGCTTGGGAAATATTGGTAAGGTCCATTTGGGATGTTGCAACTAGGTTTCTTCCTCTTCTTTTGAATCTGATGGCGTTTGAGACTTCCGCGACAACTCTACTTTGCCCTAAATCAACCCTAATTCCTCTGTCAAAATTTTCTTCTTCAACATCTTTGGCAACAAAAGGTAATACATTCCCGAATTGCGTGGGTTGTGCTTGAATCCCGACCAAGACATAACCTCTTTGTCAAATATCTCTTCGTCTAGATGGAATGGTAGCGGCCTCGTGTGAAAATTGGAGGGATTTGTGTGCCTTGGCCAGAAAAAAATGTGGTGGTGATTCAAAGCAAATGATATATTTCTTGTATTCTAGTTTGATATTTTTTGTGGTATGCACATCCATTGGGTGGCATCAATTAGTTGATTGTACCACTTCAAGAAAGAAACATTATTGAATTCCATATTATCATAATATGACCTTGAATTCCAAGGTTCAAACATCTTTGTGAGGTGCCCCTTATATGTAGTTTCTACTTGTCTTCCCGTGGGGGGTTTCCACTTCAAAATTGTAAAATCTAGAAGAAGATACCCATACTTGAAGGTATTTCCCTTCTCCTGAACTTCCTCACAAGCATGAGGAATTCCTCCAACAAGTAACTGCACCATTTGTGAAAAAATATTCCACTGAAAGGGCATCCAACGTGCATTCGCCCTTGTATTATGAGTGCATGACCTTGTTGGCGATTACATAGCAGGCCGTTCTCACCATTTCTAGGAGAATTGGCTTGATTCTTTTTGTGTGACCCCCTTGTTGGGTATGGAATTTTTCATACAAATTGATTTCACCCTTCTTTTTGTCGTGCTTGATCGGTCCTTGGAACCCTTTAGATACATCCTCACCTTCCAGTGATAGTCTTGTGAGTTGATGGATATCCTCTGCGTGGATGGGATATCTCATGTCGAGTCATAATCTCATGTCATGCACTCTTCTTATCACGAACTTGGTGCAACTCACAATCTCACCAGTGGTCCCGAACACTAGTAAATCCCTCAGGTGTATGATAGTTGAATTGAGCAGGTTAATAAATTCGGGCTTTGGGATGAACTTCACTTCCCTTGTTGGCTCGGAACCCAACTCCTAGAACACAAAAATATTCATCTGTGGGAATAATGTCACATCCTTCATATCGAGGTCAAGGAGTTTCTCTTGCTCGACCTTCCATTTGACATCGCCCAAAACATAATGATATTCATCTGTGGAAATAATGTTGCATCCTTCAGATTAAGGTCAAGGATTTTTTCTTTCTTGACCTTCCCTTTGAAATCTCTCAACACCTCGATTTTGGGATCATAGGGCTCATATGGGATTCCTTCTTTAGAGTCTGAGCTTCATCCTCCCGCTATTCTTGACATCTTAAATATTGAGTGCTTGTAAACACACTGAATTGGGGGGAAGGGATGCAGATGGGGAGCAAGAGGCTTCTCAGAGTGTTCCAGGGTATAGGA
The DNA here is from genome assembly GCA_000966675.3 of Picea glauca. Classification (NCBI taxonomy): domain Eukaryota; kingdom Viridiplantae; phylum Streptophyta; class Pinopsida; order Pinales; family Pinaceae; genus Picea; species Picea glauca. The sequence continues at coordinate 59,652 of JZKD02S0011356.1, forward strand.
AACTCAAGGATATAGGTCAGTTAAGTTAACAGTTTTCCATTCACAATAATATTTAGGGATATCATAGATAAGGTAATGGGGTAAAATGGTAATTTCTGATAAATGATCTAGTAATGAAGCCAACAATGCAAGCTATGGCCCAGACATCTGACATGATTGATAACGGGGTAAAATATCTAAATGGGTCTTGACTTTAATGGGTGGCCTAAGAAACACATGGCCAATGTGAGGGACTTACCATTTTAATGGTTGAGAATCATGGCAGGAATATCCACAACATCCATGTGTACATGGGCTTTTAATACTTTACGGGTCATTCTAATAGTTTTTGGTAGTTAATATAAAGGGTGCAACTGGACATGATGTGATTGACATTTTTTCGTTAATATGTTTCAGATTCACTCCCCCCTCGACCACAATGTGGTTCTCCAGTGGGTTTATGTGTATGATTGAGTGAATTGGTGACTCGTCTGAAAACGTGTTGTTGAGTAAGAATTTATGAAAATACCCAACAATTAGAGTGAGAAAACATATGTTGTGGCGCCACTGAGCACACTTCGATGTTGTTACATCTACTAAAAAATGGTTACAACAGACAAGAAAAGTATAACTATTGTACAAGCTCCCTTGGACTGGAGCAACAGTCCCTCTGTTAAGTTTGGAAAAGGTAGGGATTCAGGCAGGCACCATTCACTCAACTTGGTCGAAGGATACCATCCAGTTGTGATAGCTTGACTACACTATACTGTCAAATTTCAGCGATTAGGAATGGACATAACCAATGCATGCACAAATTTCTTGGATGTTTCTAGTAATGACTTTCATAGAGGAGTACCTTATCCCCTTGTGAAAATGTCTTGGACTTAATGTGTCTATCAAGCCAAGCTTTCTGCCTATATTTTTCCACTGACTGATGAAAATCGGCTAAGAATCTTGCTTCCTCAATTTCCTGCAAGTCTGCAATCCTTTGTGCAAGTGATTCATCATTTTTCATATATGTAGCATGTGTTATATAGAGACTAGGGCTGATAAACTCTGCAGGTACAACAAGTTCCTTACCATAAACCAACTGAAATGGGGTATAATTGTGCAACTTCTTTGTGGTAATCCTATAATCCCATAAGACTATTGGAACTCTATCATCCTAGTCCTCCTTGTTTTCACAACACACCTTCGTTAGTCCTCTTTCCAAAATCTTGTTGAATTCCTCCACTGTTCCATTATCTTATGGACGATAAGGACTAATCTTATGGTGTTGGATGAGGAATTACGTCGTCAATGTTGCAATTGTGTTGTTGATGAAATGAATACCTTGATCATTGTTCAAACTCCTAAGACATCCAAACCGAGAAATAATGTTATCAAATATGAATCTAACAACTATATCTATTGAACAATCCTGAACTGCCTTTGCTTCATCCCACCATGTAAGATAGTCTTTTGTGGTGATGATATATCTATCCTTTTAATTTTTGGAGGGAGGATTAATTGGTCCAACAAAGTCAACATCCCACTTCTCAAAGGCCTACAATGCTCTAACTGGCTGAAAAGGTAACTCATCTAGGCATGATGGATTCCCTACTCATTCGAACATGTAGCAAGATCTAGCATAATCCTTAGCATCCTTGAATAAAATTGGTCACCAGAATCCAACTTAAAGTACCTTTTGTGTTGTATCCTTCCCTCCAACATGTCCTCTCGTAACTCCACTATGACATTCCGACAGGATATCTTGCCTCTCATGGGTTAGTACACACCTTCTGAGGATGCTATCTAGTACCATATTATAGAGTTGTCCCACAATCAGTTGGTAATCTTCTACTTGGACCACCAAGTGTCGTTTTTGGGTTGCGGAATAATTTTCTTGGTAGGTCCTCAAGCTGAGGAAGGAAACAATTTATTTAGGATACTTTGGGATCTTTAATCCATAACATGTCTGCATCGTGGAGTTGGTCGTCCACTACTCCTCCACTTCCCCTGATTCCAGTCCGGGTAGGTGGTCCAGACATACATTACATCTTCCAGGCTTGAAAATTACCTCAAATGAGAACTCATGAAAGAGTAAGACCCATCTGCAAATCCTTCCCTCAAGGAATGACTTATTAACTAGGTACTTCAACACAGAATGGTCAGTAAAAAACTTAAAATGAGAGCCGAGTAAATAGTGTCTAAATTTTTGCAATGCATAAATCATAGCTAGACCTTCCCTTTCGGTTGTTGTGTAGTTGTGTTCAGATTGAGAAAGTTTTCTACTAGCAATGTAGATAGGGTGGTCCATATTCCCTTCTCCTGGTTGCACCAAAATGGCTCCTAAGGTGATACCTGATGCGTCCACATGTACATGGAATTCAATCTCCCATTTGGAGTATATAAGAATGCGTGCAATACTGAGTTTTTCCTTGAGGATATCAAACGCCTTGTCACATTCAAATTTCAACTGAAATGCTTTGGAATTCTTCAATAGTTTCTCCAATGGTGTGGTGATACTTGCATATATTCTGATGAACCTACAGTAGTATCCCGTATGACCAAGCATCGAGCACAATTTTTTATCACTTGTAGGTGGCAACATGTTCAGGATAACCACAAATTTAGTTGGGTCCACCAAGACTCCTTCCTGGAAAACAATGTGGCCTAGCAAGTTTCCATGTGGTACGCAAAAAATACACTTCCTCATGTTCATAGATATCTGTAATTCCCGACATCTATCAAACATCAACCATAGTATCTCTACATGCTCCTTAAACAAATTGTATACAGTTCAATCGTCCATGTAGAATTCTATAAACTTGTGTATGAAGTCATGAAATGATTCTATAATGATCCTGGTGAAGACTGTTGGGGCATTATTTAGGCCAAGAGGCATCACATTGTATGTGAATGATCCCCACTTAGTTATGAATGTGGTCTTCTTCTTGTATTCTTCTGAAATTATGACTTAGTTATACCCTGAGAATCCATGTTAGGGACCTAACCTCCCTAACCCCTCACATAGGTAGAATAATATAATTCCATGTAATAAAGGCCAATATTAATAAGGCCTAGCAATAAGGAAGAATAAGTCAAATGTAAGAAGACATAATAGAAGCTTCTGCTTCTAGAAGGATCTTCCTCTAGATTGTTCTTTTGGATAGATAGAGTATAAATAGAAGTAGAGGGTATGAGAAATCTTGTCTTAGATATTATTGTAATAGAGTTCTTCTCTGTTGGAGGTTTCCTCCTTGAAGAGGCAAGTGAAAATTGCTATCTGTAATCAAATTTCTCTTTCGAGTGTTATTATGGTATTATTCTGGTATTATTTTTCTTAAATCATTGTTTCTTTTCCATTTCTAGCTAAAATATTTATGTTCTACATACTATTTTATATCTGGAATACTACAATCCATTTGTAAACAAATAACATTCTTTCCCTGCAATTTGATATAACACCTCATCGTTGAAGGGTGTTCGAATCAGATTGTGCACACATGCAGAATTCAGACTCCTGTAGTCAACATAGACCTGAATGTCTTCTGTAGTATTCTTTATCTATATTACTATGGGGCTAACCCACTCTTCTTCTTCGATAAGAACAATTAGTCATGTCGCAAGAATTTTTTCCACTTCCTTCTTAACCTTCTCTTTTACCTTGGTATTGAGACAATATGGTCTGTGCTTCATGGGTTTTGAGTCAGATTTTAGCTTGATCTTCATCTCCCCCATGGCTCCTTTTATGAATTTCAGTTCTAAGAAGATTTTTGGGAATAATTGCTCATATTCCCGCAACAGGATCTAGACTTCATTCATGGTTTTCTCATCCCAGTAATCTCTTATGGAAGTTTTCTTAGGATGATATTCATTCCATATATTTAATTTCTGCAACTTCATGGGATGATTATAGGAGCTACAGGTATGACTGGGTATAGTGTCCTGGATTTCTCTATTACCTTCAGTTTATTTGATATTTAGGTTTCTAAGTTCTTTCAATTCATTGGATTCTTCCAGGCCTTTACCAATTTTACAACAAGATAAAGGTATTCTTATAGGGTTGTGGCCTAGATTGGACTGAAGAAAATGGGCATGGTCAGAATATACTACTAGGCTTGATCTTTGTTTACAAATTTCAGTAAATAACATCTCTCGAATTCTTTGAAGGACTAAGTGAATCTCAAGGGACTTACCAGCAAATGAGAAATCTTTTCAAAATTGGTCTTTTAAGGTCTGTCAATAGCTTGTTTGTATTTTGGTCTCTTCATGTGTGTACCGGGATTTTGGGATCACACCTAGCAAGTGGAAAAATATTTGAACCCATAGCTGAGAGGGTACTTCCGCAACTCACCATTTCTTTAAGCAGTTCTCAAAATGCACTCCGGGGTCAGACTTCCCATCAAACAGTTGTGTACCTTGAAAATCAATGCTTATATCTTCTTTCAAATGATTGCTATTGAGGAATATGCATCGAATAACTCTCTTTTCATCCTCCCAATACAGAATCAAGGCTCTTTGAGTGTCCCACCATCTAGCTAGGATATCCTTCAAGGATATATAAAAGACTGATATTCTTTGATCTGGCACAACTTTTCCTTCTATGTTGGTGATAAAGTTTTCCAAGTATGAAGTACCATCATACGTTGGGTGATTCCTTATCTTGGTTCCAATCCATCGCATTGCTCTGATAGTTGTGCAACGTCTTGAAAATATTTAGTATGAACATTGCTACCAACTTTCAAAAGCTAGTTATGAGTCCTCGTCGGTTGATTGTATGCTCCTCCAACTTACAAATCCATTTGCAGTGGGGTTAATATAATCCAGCCTCACCTCTAATATTATGGTGTATAACTGGTCAAGAACTTCTGACTCCATGTTATTATCAATTGGCTCAGTATATCTAGGCCCCAAGTATGGATATAAGGGTTAGAATACATTTATTCCATCTGCCTCAAACATCATGGTACCCCTCTTTAAGTCAATGACAACATAATTTTCATATGCCCAAACAATTCCTAATAAGGCAGGGTAGGGGTCTTCATCTCCCATGATTTCAATCACTTCAAAGTCAGATGTCGTTTTAACTCCCACAACATATACCTTCATATTTTCCAGTCTTCCTATTGGGAAATTGTAGTATTGGTTTTCATTCTTAGTTGGATGGGGGAATACACTAACTGAGGTTTCCCTAGAGCCTTCCAAGTATTTTTGGGTAAGATATTGACATCTGATCCCAAGTCCAGCATGACATCTTTAATCTCAAATTCATCTAACTGGACTTCCAACCTAAATTGTTTTCCATTTTGCACCTTCCTTCTTTCTATTTTCTGTGTATTGTTCTCGGGGAGGTTGGTGGTTACAATGATTTCTATAGTTCCCTCATCTCCCAGGACTAGGTACATGGTGTTCTGAAACCTCTCAGTAAGTTGTTCATCTCCCAGGATCTTAGAGAATAATTGAAACCATAGGTTCATTACATTTTTGGACTACTCAGGGTGTCTTCTCGAGTTTACAAGATTCCTGGATGCAAGTGGTGAGGTAGGGGATTGAGCAATCTTGGGTTGAAGGATGAATTTAGGAGGATTTTCCACTATTTTTGGAGTAGAGATACATTTAAATATTTCTATTACATCTTTGAAAAAGTAGTTTTTGTTTCAAAGGGTCATACTTGTCATCCTTGGGCGCTGCTTTCTGAATCTTGGGCTGATTGTCTGCATCTACACAAGTTTTTTCTCCTCCAAGAGTGATGATGTTGACTTTGGGTATCTTCCCTTTGACTTACCTCATAGGTTTTGAGCCTGTGAAGTTATCTCTTGTTTAATTAACCCAGTCCTCCCACTTTACGACCAAGTCCAGGTAATCTTCGATTACGTGAATATTATTTATGCAGTGTGAACACCATGGTCGTCTCAGGTGAGGATAGTCTCTGGCCATGTGTCCTTGTTCATCATAATTGTAACATTGGCCTGGTCCTCTTCCTCCATTCTTCCCTGTTATCACATGAAGTTGTCAAGGGTCACATGAATTTGTTGTGGGTCAATTCATCCTTAGATTTTTTACTTTTTATCCTTAGTCTTGTTTAAGTTTTACTTTTGATCTCCTCCTTATGGTCTTCTTAGGTCTTAGCACAAATAAATTAAGTTTGATGTTGGTCCATACCTTTGGTTTATATCTTCATCTCATCACAAGATCAGAAAACCATCACCATCATCCTTATGCTACTACTACCCTAACATGTCACCACTTCCACTATGTTCTTAAACCCCTCCACTTTGTCCCTCTACCTGTTAGAAGGTCAAATCAAATTTGTTTTAGTATGCTTCCATTTCATCAGGACATTTTGTAGCACATCTCAAATACATCTTCCCTCATTACCATTATTTCACTTATGAGGCTTGTGTCAACCTATTTCCTTTTTTTCATCATTCATGGTTTAAAGGAAATAATTTGGGATTTAGTCATTTAAGGTTGTTCTAACTGTTTTCTCAAGATTTGAAAATTTATTCTAGCTTTGCACTGCAAAAACTTCTGAGTTCATATAGGCGTTGCGGAATTTGTTGTAGACTAGCTCGCGAAGGGGAATTTGAGGTTAGACATGTTGCAAGGGGTTTCGTCCAATTTGAAGCCTATCAACTTTTAAGCCATAGTCTCTAGGTACTCCATGAGCTATTTTAAGCCTTGTTAAAGATCAATTACAGGTTGTGCTTGTATTTCCTCTCTTGGGTGCTACGAATTGACATTCCACGTTACCAACCTACCCCTTTTACCTTTGCTATCATCAATTCTCAGCCAACTACAATGTTTTAAGCTTATTTTACTACAATTGAGAAAACCTTGTTGTCAAAGCCACTGTGTCTATCTATTTCTTGGTCGTTGTTGTTCGTATTATGAAGTCTGCTACAAATTATGTTGTGAATCCCTTGTTTTGGCATTGTGAACCTGTACATCAAACTCAACATCATTATACTCTTATCAATAACCTGTATCAGTTGATTACCTTTAAAATTTCCATTTGTATTTCAAGTCTAAAGTCTGTCTACGTTGGAAATTGAAAGAGCCTTGTTGATTAAAGTTGTGATGACCTTGCAAATGATGGTAAAGTGTTAACTTAAATATTTGGCAGTTGATTTCTCCTTGCATATATATCTTTCTTGAAGGGTATTCTTCCATTTTCAAACCATCAGCTTCCCTTTCATAAGCTCATAGTTCAAATAGGCAGAAAGACTCTAAATCCTTAAAAGAAACCAGTTTTGAAAAAGGCTATCCATTCAAACCCTAAGACCTATGCCCTTCTGTTTTTTCCCTTACATCTCTCAGATTGTTGTCTTAGTTTTCCTTCTATAACAACAAATGGATAAAACACAACAGAAGAAGGCTCACAAGGGTGGGGGCATAGTCAGGATCGAGCCCTCTGACATGCAACTATTGTTGGATTACTGAGAGGAGGGGGGGGGGGGGTGAATCAATAATATAGAAATATAATCCTTTTTCACCATAAAATGCAAGTGTTATATCAATGTAGAATTATCATCCAATAGTTGCAGAGTAAATAAGAAATGAACAAATGAGCAATCACACACATACACAGTACACTAGTTTTTTACGTGGAAACCCAGAGCGGGAGAAAACCACATAATGTTTTTTCTTATATGTCTTTAAGAATTGCATTCATTGGAAGCACCAAATTCCATTGTTTTCCAGCTGCAATTGGAAGGAGGCTCCAATGCCCTAGTTTCTCAGGCTACAACCTGAGGGAAGCCCCAACTCCCCAATTCTATGGCTACAACCAGAAGGAGGATACAACCCCCTATGTTATCTGGCTACAACCAGAAGGTGGCTACAACCACCTGCCCTTTCCCCATCCAACCTCCCTGACGTATAAGTAGAATGATGGAACCACTGTCACACTATCACACTATCACTGTGAGATATACTATTGTAAACATGTACCAATTAACTTGCACCAAAAAACCTGTACCAATAACTTGAACCATGCATCAATCATGCATCAACCTGTACTTCAACCTGTAATCAACATGTACCATAAACAAGTGCATTAACCATGCACCAACTTGTACCAAACAACCTATAATCAACATGTACCATAAACAAGTGCATCAACCATGCACCAACCTATACCTCAACTTGTACCATGAATAAGTGCATCAACCGTGCACCAAACCTGTACGAATAACCTATCACAACAACCTGTCCAAACAACCTATCGCAACAACTTGTCTCATCAATCTTATCAACCAAATCATATCTACTCACCAAGATCAATCACCAAGACAACTCTCAAAGATGTGCATCAACCAATCATAACACAACAACTCATAATC
>JZKD02S0011356.1:80171-95255 GCA_000966675.3 Picea glauca
ACTATACAAAATCTATAAAAACAAACCGGTATGTACAATGAGAATTTAGAAACACATTATTGCATGAAGTGTTTAAGATGCTGCCCATTCACAGGGGCATTGAGGATGTCTCCATCTAGGTTTTCTAATAACCAAGCGTTTTTTCCTTCCGAGGTCGAAATCCTGTATGGGCCGGACCAGATTGAATCGAATTTGCCAGGTTTTCCAACGTCCTCCTTCCTGGATTCCCATTTCAAGACCAAGTCACAAAGGATGAATTCTCTATCTTTAGCTTTATGATCGAATAAGGCTTTCATTTTATCCTGATATCTTTGTAACCTTTCATTTACTTCGACCCTATTTTGTTCAACTTCGACTAGTTGGTTTATTATTCTGGTAACATCATTGGGTTCTTCATTCGAATCCTGCTAGAGCTTCATCACTGGTAGAGATAAATTTATTGGTAAAATGACATCAGTGCCATATACCATCTGGAAAGGGGAAATCCCAATTGATCTTTTAGTACTTATTATGTTGGCCCATGGTGCATATTTTAGATGGATATGCCACACTTTCTTATTTTTAGTTAAAACCTTTTTTATCACAGTAATCAAGCTTTTGTTAGATGATTCAGCCAGACCATTACCTTGTGGATAATAAGTTGTGGAGTGTCCTAGTATGATGTTATATTTTTGGCAAAAAATTATCATGGTCATCGATTTAAAAGCTTGTGCATTATCAATGATTATCTTTCGAGGACACCCGAATCTGGATAAAATATTATCTTCCAAGAAAATGATTACTACCGAATCGGTTTCATTTCTTGTGGGGATAGCTTCCACCCATTTAGTGAAGTAATCAGTGGCTGTTAGGATCCATTTGTGTTGCGCGCTGGAGTGTGTATGAATTTCTCCAATGAAATCAAGTCCCCATTGCTGAAATGGGGCTTTCATTTTAACTTGTATAAGGGGAAAAGTTGGGATCTTCTGTTTGCCTGTGAACAACTGACAAGGGACACAATTTCGAAATCTAGTGTTCACTTCTGTGAACAATTTGGGCCAGTAGTATCCGGCTCTTAAGATATTATAAGTTGTTTCTTACCATGCATGATGTCCTCTACACACCCCGACATGGAATTCATCTATAACCCCTTCTGTTTTCATTTCAACTAAACACCTCAGTAGGAAACCCAGGGGGTATTTCCAATACAATTTATCATCTATGATAAAGTATTTTACAACATGTAACTTTAACTTCCTAGCCTTAGACAAGGTTAGATTAGTAGGACATTGGAGTGTAAGTAGGTAATGGATGATGTCACAATACCATGCCAAAGTAGAAAACTTGTCTTGAATTTCGGTTGTAGGTGCAATGGAATCAAGCTCGTCTATTTCCAGAAATCCCTCGGTCTGTTGTAGCTGATTTATCCCTGGTTCTTTTAAGTTTGATTCGGCAAGCAATTATGAAAAACCTTGACCTTTGATAATTTTAGTTGCTTTGACTTCTAGGTCAAACTCTTGGATCTTAGCTAACCACCTGCCTCTTCTTCCGTCATTGTCTAGTTGCACTAGGGTATCTCTAACAGAGCTAGAGAGCACATAAGAAATGACCTTTGAGTGCAACACATAAGTTCTAAAATACTTGAGATATTTCACCATTTCATAGGCCTGTTTCTCCAATATATCATATTTCAACTCGACATCCCTGAGACTTTTGCTAAAAAACGCAATAGGCCGCTCAAAACTTTCCTCATTTTTTTGTAACAATACAACTGCTATAGTATGTTCTAAAGCAAAAGTAAAAATCAAAAACTCTTTTGTGTAATCCAGGCTGGCCAAGACTGATGCTTCACTTATTAATTTCTTGATGCATTGAAAGGAGGCTTTGCCTTCGCTTGTCCATTTCACTTCACTGTCCTTTTTGAGCATATATGTTATCAATTTCACAATTTCGGCAAAGTTAGGGATGAATCTCCTCAATAAATTTATTTTTCCTAAAAAAGACTGAATTTCTTTTACATTTCTAGGAAAATTTATTGTATCTATTGCCTCAACCCTTTTGGGATCGATTTTGATACCATCCTTAGACACGATATGGCCCAAGAGTTTACCTTATTGCATTGCGAAATGAGATTTCTTGGGATTGAGTGACAAACCAAACTTTCAACATTTCTCAAAGGTTGGTTTAAGGTGCATTAGATGTTCTGCATCTGATTTGGAGAAAACAATCAGGTCATCAACATAGATAACAACGAACTTATCTCTCTCATCCACGAAGGCGATATCCATGGCTCCCTGAAAAGTTGCCCCTGCATTCATTAAACCAAAAGGCATTTTATCGTACATAAAAGTACCCCAAGGGGTAGTGAAAGCAGTTTTTTCTTTATCATCCTGATGCACTGCGATCTGATTGTAACCTGAAAAACCATCAATCATAGACATTTTGTTATCTCCAACTACTTTTTCTAAAACATGATCCATCTTAGGTAATAGGTAATTTTCTTTGAGTGATGACCGATTCAGGTTTTTGAAATCGACACACAGTCTGATCTTGTAGTTTTTCTTTCTCACTGGGACTAAATCAGCTACCCACTTAGAAAATCTCAGTGGGACTATAATTTTAGCATCCAAGAGTTTCTTGACCTCTTTTTCTATCACCCATAATAGGATAGGGTTAATCTGTTTGAGTTTCTGCCTAAAAGGTTTGACACTTGGTTTTAATGGAATTTTATGTTCCACTATAGTCGTGTCATAAGTTCTCAACTCGTCATAGGACCAGGAAAAAACATCTTTGTATTTCTTAAGCAATTCAACATATTTATTCTTGATTTCAGGGGACAGGTACCTGGACACCTTAACTAATCTAGGACTCTCTTTGGTACCTATATTGTAATCTTCGACTTCTTTCGACTGAGGCTGTAAGGTAGTCTTCAAAGGGATGTCATCATGATTAAAGATTCTTTCTAAGGGAATCAAGCCATTGGGTATTTGGTTATTTTTTAAAACCAACATGTGGTGATTTGCAATTTTATCTTGGAACTCTTGGGGGTCTTCCCCTTCCTGCATGATCCAAATAGGGTCATTCTGGTTCTCTTGGTCAACATGCGTTTCTGTGAACTCGTCTATCGTTTCCAAAAAATTCCTGAGTTGTTCGTCATCCTCAAAGACTTTCCAATGCTGTATGTTATTTTGTATGGAAGGCCTATGTCTCATTTTTATATGATACTTGAGTTTGAAAGCAGTGGGAGGTGCGAAAGTCGAAGCAGCTTTGGCTAAGGCATCCGCCTGTCGATTTTTGGCTCTGGGAATGAAATGAATATTAACAGAAGAGAAAAAAAATTTGATTAGGTCACAAACACAATTTTGATATGACCTTAATCTAGGATGTTTGGCCTGGTACTCGCGGTTGACTTGTTTCACGATTAACTCTGCATCACCAAAAACTTCCAGGTTGTTAGTTTTCATCCTCCTAGCAGCCTCTAATCCTAAGACTAGAGCTTCATACTCACATACGTTATTAGTGTGGTCAACGTTCCACTGCAACCTATAAGAGAAAGGGATAAATAATTTATTATCAGGCGCTACAAAAAATACTCTAGCTCCAATTCCAAGATAAGATGAGGCACCGTCAAAAAACATTTTCCAAACACGAGTGCTATATACATCTTGTTCTATTTGTTCCTTTTCTTTTTATTTCCTGTACAATTTTCTTCTACACATGCATCAACATCATCATCTATATATAATATACAATTACCTAAATCCTGTTCAACAATATATACATGGTAATTATTCGGGCTGAGAGGGTCACTAACAGTAAATTCTAATCTAGTTTCCCTATATAATCGCATGAATTGACCTCCGAAAATCGGAATTGTTGCATACATCATATCAAGTGGAAGAGAACCTCCAAGTTTAGTGCCCCAGGACCAAGACAAGAGTATGTTGTATTTTAGAGGTATATCTGCGACAACTACATCCATTAAAACACTTTTTGTAGGTACCTGTGTAAGATTTACAACTAAGTCCTTTATCATGCCTATACACTTGAATTTCCTCAAGTCAAATGAATATAAATATCCATAATTCCTGGTGATTTCTAGGCTATGTCTGTCCATGATTGCTTTAGGCATTACATTGTGAGAGGCCCTGGAATCTAACATGCAGTTATGGAGCAGATGATCGAAAATCGTCAAAGTGATGTAGAAAGGGGCAACGATGTCTCTAGCACCTTCGAAGTGTGGGCCAAAAACTATGTTAGTCTTATCGTATTCTAAGTTAATGGCATGGGCCTGACTTTCGTTTTCCAAAAAACTAATCATTTTGGCAAAAAAAATTCAGTATATCGGGCTTTTGGCCAATTCAACAAGGGGAATACGGATTTTGATCTTATTGATCTCGCTCTCTAGATTAAAAATTCCAATGGTTTTGTCAGTGTCCATGGTTTGAGTCTCTATCCCTTTCTTTTCTACTTTCCTGGGTTGAGGGGCCTTGGTTTTGGTAACAGGGGTGTTTATTTTCTATGTGCTTAAGGGTGATGTCTCTGCTGTCTTTGTTTTGATAGACTGTACGTTAGCGGTTTGTTTTTCAGTATTTTTTGCAACTGCTTGGTCAGTTTCAACCCTATCTTTTTAACTGGAGCGGTTGTGGAAGCTGTGTTCCTAGGTCTCAAGTTGTATTTCTAGTGGAGCTCAGCCATTATACCATCTTCTACTTCGTGATAAGTTGAATCTTTAGGAACAGTACTATTCTTATTACTCTGTAGTGAGAGACTTTTCGTAATCATGTACCGTTATATAAGGTTGTGAGAAGTCATCACCGAGATTGTTCATATCCTCTTCAAACTCCTCAAAATCCTCTACATCTTGTCCTCCTATAAAGTTTTCACTTTTAAAAGGGGTTTGAATTTTTTGATCTTCATTCTTAATTTGTTTTTGATGGTTTTGAGGATTAGGTTTTTTTCTTAATTCTTTTTTAGGGTAATGTTCATTTTTAGCTTGATTTAGTTCCATTCTCGATATTTTGTTTGATAGTTCTTTGATTAATCTAGCCATATCATCTATTTTATCTTCTGAGGATCTCCCTGATCCAGAGGGTCCTCCTTGCTCCCTGTATCTCTTTATTTCTTCGTTTCCAGTCTCAAACTTGGTTTTCAACTTCCTTGATGCCATCATGTTAGATTCAATTTCCAAGGCATCATCTTGCATCTTGGTAAGATCGACTGATCTTCTCTCCCTTAGTAAAAGGGAGAAGTCAGGTTCAAAAGATCCGACAAAAGTCACTTTCACTGTAGGTTGTGAGGGTTTAACTTCGGTTGGGATCTTATTATACAATCTGTTGAATCGTTGGGTAAACTCGAGGACTGATTCATAGGTTTTATTTTGAAGAGCTATAAATTCGGTTAGATAATAGAGATGGTCTTCCCTCTCACCCTACTGTCTGATAAAAGCGTTTTCAAGTTCATCATATGAAGGTATAGATCTGGCTACTAGGCCTCGAAACCAGGTTCTCACTTTTCCCTCAAATGTTTGAACCAAGAGTTTAGAGTAAACATCCTCATGTTCTAATCCGAGAATGTCACTGAATTGATCGAAAAAAATTATGTGTTAGATTGCCATTAAATCGCCTTCTCCTGTGAATTGGGGTAGGTTTTTCATGTAATTTTCAAGCAAGTCATGGATAGGGACTAGTAGAACCATATGGGCATATCTTGTAGAAACCTTTCCAAATATCTGAGGAGGCAGTGCCTAGCCACCCGCTCCTCCTCCTTGACCACCTGTGGCAACACCTCTTGCCCCACCTGCTCCAGCTGCGGCCATTGTGGCTTTTGTGGTAAACGTTTGGGGGTTACAAGGGAGGTTTTGAAGGAAAGGGTTATCGTTAGGAATGAAATTTGAGAAAAAGGATCTTGGGGAATGTGGACTGGTTCCTTCAAAATCACAGGGTGATGATATAGGAGAGTCGACAGAAACTGAATCGAGGTATATAGGATAATTGTTTGAGTTTTGAGAGATGGGAAAACGAACCTCAAGGAGCGAGGGGGAGTCGGTCACAACAGTAAGTGAGGTAGAACTTCATTTTCTATTGGTATGGGAAACGACTGAGAAAGCTTCGGTCTCAAAAACAGGTAAAATGAAATCTGAATTCAAGGGTGTAACTTTACCAGCGGAGTATTCCCTGTTAGGGGATAGAATGCTTGATTCGTTGTGTTGATCTTCGGAGTCAAACTGTGTGGATTTAAGTTGATAATCTTTATTCATGGGTAAGGCAGTTTGCCGAAAGTAGCTTCTTAATTTTAGAATTTTTTTTGGGTTGGAAGAGGGTGAAATTTGTTTATCGTCTAGATTCTTCCTGGTGTTTTTCTGGTTAAGAGCCAGTTTAAGTAGTGTGGAGTCACCAAGTGAAATATAAAGGTAGCCTTAGAATATTTCCAAACTTTGTTCACTACCAAAGAAGGAAAGTGTCAATGTCGTTCTTCCCAGGGAAAAAGGTTTTCATTACTCCATCCCCGACAACGACGCCAAAAAGATGTTGTTCCTGAGTTTATACTTTAAGGCTCTAAAGTATACTATCAAGGCATCTGAAATGATAGAGGAAAAGAGGACAGTAAAGACAACTATTTAAGAGATGAGGATTAAAGTTGGTTTCTCAACTGTCTCTATTGGAATTCCCAATTTTCCTGAATGCTGATATCTCTCTCAATTGTTTCCCATGAACGTTCTAACTCATCCCGGTTATTTGTTGTTTGCAAGATGGTGTTGAATAGATTTAGGGCAATGCTAGTTTGATCCGAAAGACTGGGTTCGACGTTGGGTTGCCTTGAAACTGGTACTGTCGTGAAGGATAAAAGATAAGGGAGATATAGATCTGTATTTTCTTTTTAGGCTTAGTTATCTCTAATTTACAATGCAAATAGAACAATTCTAAAACACAAATTAATGAGGCGAGTGAATCAAAGGCCTTTTCTTGTATCTGAATTAAAACTTAAAGAAAGGGAAACATGTATGATATGAGGAAAAACATATAACTACTAACAAGGTGAGGCATCAATTTAAGAGGAATCTCACGTTGTAATAGGAGACTATGAAGCAAATAAAATATTAATGAAGCATATGATATTATAATCCAAACATTTGTAGGTCTTGTATCGGTTGATAATCGATGTAGAGGAAAAACTATAAATGATATAAATAACAAGGATAATTTATTTCCACAGTAGAGGTTGTACTAAATTGTAGTCAATCATTCATTAATAAAACACATGAAAGAACGATGAAAAGATAGGGGAACACATAACTCAGACTTGACAAAATCTGGAATCTTCAATCTGCTTTTCTATTAATTCAGAGTTTCTTTAGATGTCTTCATCACAATTCCTTTTTTAGATAAGGAAAAAAACATTTTGTCAGTATTCTCTCCTTCTATTTATACAATATCATCGTTACTTGATAGTTAGCGATCTCCTATTTTTTAGGGGAAAAGAAAGAAAAATAGTTACAAAACTGCAACCTTAACCGTTGCATGATTTACATTTCGGTGGTCTATCATTTCAAAGTATAAGATTTTGAGCGATGCTTCATTTCTTAGTTGAAGTCTCTCCCTCTTTTGAAGATATACATTCAACACACTTCTCTAAAAAATGAACAAAAATTATGGGTGGTGTCGGGAGATCTTTAGTTTCAAATAGATAAAACTTTCTTTGTACCTTTGGAAACTGGTGTTCAAAACCTTTATCGGCAAACCTGATCATTTGCAACTTTAAATTAGGTTGTACTAGCCATCTGTCTATCTGATTGGTATTGATTTCGCTCAAATGTGAAATTTCTTCCTGATCCTCCTTTAAGCTCTCTTTGTAGTCTAACTGTTGTTTCACAATGTTTATCTACCCTAGTATTCCAGAGTAGTCATTTATTTCAAATCCTAATGCTTTATTATCCAAAGAATCAAAGATTCCCGCACAGTCATCTTTGATTTCTTTGACTGTCTTCTTGTTTTCAACTATGTTTGTTTCCCATGCCTTGAGCATAATGTCTCCTCTTATCTTTTCTATGATAGAAATTTTTAAATATTTCAGCATCTCCCTTCTCCCTAAACATGCGACTGCTTTCTGAAAGGTATTCCTTGTTTCTTTAGCCTTTCTTTCTAGTAAAATAATGTTATCAAGGGATTTGCTTACCTCTCGAAAATAATGCTGGATGATCTCTATTTTGGAGATCAATTGTTGTTGTTCAGCTTCTATCTTTGTATGATCTTCTAACGAGAGGGTTTGAAAAGACTTTAAGTCCATGAACTGACCTTCTGTCAAACTCAATTTAACCTGTAATTGTTTAACAAGCTCCCTTTGCTGAGTAACCTGTACCTGACTTCCTTGTACCCTCTGGTTCATTTCATCTAGGCTAGTTTTGAGTGACTGGATTTCTTGCCTTTCAACAGCTCTAACATGCTACAGACTTTTATTCAAAACTTCTCTAATTTTTTTCTCAACATTCTTTAACTGATCCTGCAATTGAGCTATTCTTTATCCCTGTTCTCATGTTCTCCACAGTAAAATTTTTTGTTGTTGCCATGGCTCCCATGGAGCCTGCTACCTCTATAGCGAGATCCTCCTCTTCCCGTTTCTAGCCATCTATCAAGACCCTATGATTCTTCACCATACCCCCTTCTCTCATATGTATTTATTTCCTTACAATAGCCTTCCTCTTCTTGCTTAAAAAAATAATCAGAAGGAGGGATCTCATATCTGGAAATAGGGGTGAGGTCACCAACATATATATCTCCCATCTGTGGGAGTCCAAAGGTGGACTATAAAGGAGTTAAGGAAGTTATGGGACTTCCTAGCTCTATAGACCTTGTTCCTCCCATAGCCTTGGGTATAATGACATCAACAACAGGTGATGAAGGAGGAGTGGACTTACTAGACTCGAGAGGTGTCCTAGGGCTCCTCTCTACTTCCGTATCTAGATTTTCTGTCTGTAAGGCCTCTTCATTTTGTGAAGAGCCTTCAGCTCATGAGAAAATTCTTCAGGATTGGCTTTATCTTACGTTTCTTGTCTGAAACCTGGAAGAGTATCTTCTTGTTCCCGAGGAAGGTTAATTGCTTCTCCTTGCAGTACTTTGGGTAGGCTGATCCGTTTGTGCTTCTGGAAAGTCTAAAAACTAGCTTGCAAGTCAGACGATAGTGTCTGTACTCAATGTAATACTTCCTCATAGGTCCTAGTCCCTTTGAGCAGATTGTCATAAGGGGACTTCTCATGTTCATAGTCCTTCATATTACAATGGGCCATGTGTTTTCCCACTAGCTGGTAAGGATCGTGCTTCCTATGCTCGAGGTTTACCAATTTAACCTTCTCTAGCGCTGCCGCTTCAACTTTGGAATGACCTAAGTTGAGCAATGAAAATTTCCCAATCTGAACGAGAAAAACTGGCCAAAATTTATTTTGAGCCATTTTTATTCTATCCCAATTCCACCTGCTACTATTTGATGAGCCACCTCCCTACACACCAGTATGTCAGGGAGGAATTTTGGGAGGGCATGTGGGGGGATTGAACACCCGAAAACTCTAATGTATGAAACATTCTCCTCTATGAACTAGTCAGCAACTACCCTGAGGTTTCTTGTGACCAACTCTGAAATGTAGGGAGGTGCACAACCGTACAACATCTGATGTAGTGGTATCACCACTAAATGACAAATTTCATAGAATGAATCCTTGGCATTTTCTTCCCAAAGTTTAGAATGATATTTGTGAATTGGCTCCAGGTAAGTCGGATTCCAACTCCAACTCATCAAAGGGAAAGGAGTTGAGAAGCATATAGCATCCATGATGTATGACAACATAAAAGGCTACTGGTCGGCCTTTTGATCTTGCAGTCTGATAGTCCATGACCTCCTTTGCCATGTTATCGATTAAAATATTATCCCAATTGAAGTTGTAACCTTCTGCTGCCTCGTGCAAAAGAGGTACCCATTTTGCAGGGAAATGGGTGGGACTTTTCTTACCAAAAAGTCTACATAACATCATCACCACATAAATCATATACTCATTCAATGAGGCTGTGGCATAAATAGCATGGGTGTCAGCCCTTAATTTTCCCTCGTTTCTCCACTAGTCCTTGATTATGTCAGGATAGGTTTGGTCTGCATCAAAACATTCTTTTCTTTGAAAATTACTCACAAAATATTGATTATAAACATACTTGGGACTGGGGGATAATTTATACATTACGTGTACATGTTCTAGTCGGAAAGAGCCAATGATGAGCCCTCAGTTGTCCAGAATGCTCCTCTTCTATACGTTAGATCACTCTAAGGCCCAACTGATCTTGTCATTATAAGTCCTAATTCATAGCCATGTAGCTATTTTGTGGGGCTCAGACTCTGCTATATCTCGAAGCTTGTTGTCAACATCATGAGGGAAATTTTTAATTTCATAATCCAAAGTCTTGAAAATCTGCCTCCAGGATTTTATGGAATCGATGGCATGCAGTGTTGTATCAGATATAACGTCTTCGTCTAGACTCGAGCTTTCTGCAATCTCTTCACTTTTATTGGGTGCCTTCTTAGGTGCCATGATACCTGTGTTGTATCAGAGACCCATTTATAGAGAAATATGTATAAAACTAGGTAAACGTGACTTGCTACAGATGTAAAGGATTACTATGAAGTTCGAAATATAAGACTTTATTAACCTTTAGTTTCACGTTAAAATAAGTGTAAAAACGCAGACGATGAAAAATTAATGCTTTTTAATGGAAAGATATGCCTGGAGATACGCTTTCATGTTGAAAAATATCTTCATTTATTCATTATTAATACTATCATATATCGTCGATTTTGAAATTGAAGTTTCAAAAATCACTACCTTCTTCAAATTCTGAAATGCGAAAGGCAGTTTAATTATCACTAATCCTGTTTAAAAAAATGAATTAACCTGAAACTTAAACCCTGTTTAGAGAAAATGTGATTTCGTGTTTCAGAACTTCGGGGATCCTGTTGTCAAGGGATAAGCCACAAGCAATCCATGAATCATGAAATCACGATGAGATTAGTGAGGCACTAAGACACGTATTAGGGCTTTAATTAAACCAGGTCAATAATTAATTACTTTTTAATTTTTTAGAAAAATGAGGATAGGGTGTCTGAGGGTTGAGAGTTTGAAAGCAGTTTAGTGGCAAGAAAAACCCAAATCGTGAAAGATTAAGGGAAAGATAATATGTTTAGGAACTTAAATAATCACGAGTTTAAAGAGTGTTCATGGAAAACGGTGAGAAGGTAACCTTTATTTCTCCCCCCTTTTAACTTTTTAAATATGATAAACCTTTTCGGGACTTCGGCACTGGGAAAAAAAAATAGTCGAGAATCATACTTTGAGAAAAGCCGAATCTTGAAAACTCAAAAAGGAACGGAAATCTCAGATCTCCCTTTTGATTAAGGTCAGCTCCATGAATTAGGAAAAATGAAGCTTTAGTTTTCAAGGATGGGAAAAAATTAAACTTCGTGTCGACAGATGCATTAGCTAAACTGTATGAAAAACCCTCGGCGTCCAACAAGGTATTTCTAATGAAGAGCTTATTTAATATGAAGATGTCAGAAGGTGGGTCTGTTGCTGATCATTCAAATGAATTTAATACGGTTATTAATCAACTAAGTTCTATAAAAGTGGACTTTAATGATGAGTTCAGGGCTCTTCTAATCTTGTGCTCAATGCCATAAAGTTGGAACGGCTTGGTCATGGTTGTAAGTAACTCTGTCTTTGGTTCAAACACTTTGACATTTGATGATGTTATTGGTGTTATCCTTAGTGAGGAAATGCGACAGAAAAGCATAGGTGAGACATCAAGTAATGCGTTGAACATGGAAACAGGGGAAGACAAAGGATAGAGGAAAGTGCTCAGGGAACTGTGG
Organism: Picea glauca; assembly: GCA_000966675.3. Classification (NCBI taxonomy): domain Eukaryota; kingdom Viridiplantae; phylum Streptophyta; class Pinopsida; order Pinales; family Pinaceae; genus Picea; species Picea glauca. The sequence continues at coordinate 92,055 of JZKD02S0011356.1, forward strand.
GAATTCTAGGAAGGGAAGATCCAAATCCATATTTGGAAATATAGAGTGTTGGAATTGTGGGAATAAAGGACATCTAAAGAAATACCTCATAGATCCAAATAAGCAAAGAGATGGACAGTAGGAGAAAAATCAGGAAGCAAAGGTAACATGTGATGTGTTACAAGATGATTTGATTCTTTTTGTAGATAATATTTTTGATTCTTGGGTAGTAGATTCAGGGGATTCATTTCATGCCACACCCCATAGGAAACATTTTCTAGATTATCTTCAAGGTGATTTTGGACAGGTTCATTTGGATGATAATGCACCATGCAAAATTGTTGAAATGGAAAGGTAAAAATAAAGCAAAGCAATGGAAACCAATGGTTGTTGAAAGAGGTAAAATATGTTCCATATCTAAGGAAAAATCTAATTTCAACAGGGCAATTGTCAAGTTAAGGTTGTATATCCATATTTACAGACAAGGTGTGGAAGGTCACCAAAGGATCATTGGTGATAACAAAAGGAGAGAAGGTAGGTACATTGTACTTATGTACTGGTAATACTAACTCTTCTATCTCTTTACCTTATACCAAAGTGGATACAACACTATGGCATCATAGGCTTGGACACATGAGTGAGAAGGGGATGCAGATACTTCAAAAAATAAATTTGTTTCCAGATCGTAAACAAATTGATTTGGATTTCTGTGAGCATTGTGTTTATGGAAAGCAAAAGAGAGTCAGATTTCTCAGAGTCAGAAAAGAAAGAAGAGTGAAAGGTTAGATTTTGTGTATACATATGTATGGGCACCAACTCAGGTATCATCTCTTGATGTCTCTCATTATTATGTTACTTTTATTGATGATGCAACTAGAAAAACTTGGGTTTATTACATTCGACAAAAATTTGATGTTTTTGATACTTTTAAGAAATGGAAATCCTTGGTTGAGAATGAGACGGGAAAGAGGTTAAAATGTCTCAGATCAGCCAATGGAGGTGAATATTGCAGCAAGGATTTTAATGATTACTGCTCATACCATGGGATTTGTAAAGAGAAGATAGTTCCAGGAACACCATAAGAAAATGGTGTGTCAAAAAGGATGAGCAGGACAATCATGGAGCGTGCAAGGAGTATGCAATTGCATGATGGTTTTCCCTTAAAGTTCTGGGTAGATAATGTAGATATTTTTGTTTACTTAATAAACAGAGGACCTTCAAGCTCTTTGGATGGTAGAATTACAGAGGAGGCATGGACGGGTAAAAAGGTAAACTATTCCTTTTTGAAGACCTTCGGTTGTGAATCATTTGTCCATATTGATAAAGAAAATAGAACAAAGCTTGAGGCAAAATCCAAGAAGTGTACCTTTATTGGATACATTGTTAATGATTTTGGTTATCTCTTATGGGATTATGAAAATAACATAATCATTAGGAGTATAGATTTCATATTCAATGAGAAGTTCATATACAAAGATCAGTTGCAGGGAAAGAAATAGGAAAAAGAAAAACCAGAATACACAGTGCTTGATGAGATCACTGAAAAAGAAATTCCAAAGGTACCAGAAAATCAAAATATACAACAACAGGATCATCAGGTACCTCAAATTCCCACAAGTGTTGTTAGAAGATATACCAGGTTAAGTAGACCCCCTGAACGATACTCTCCTTCATTGTATTAGTTATTGTTGACTGATTCTGATGAACCAAAATGTTATGAAGAGACAATGCAGGTAGACATTAAAAATAAATGGGAGCAAGTCATGAAAGAAGAAATGGATTCCTTGGTAAATAACCATACTTGGGACTTGGTTCAATTGCCTACAGGAAAAATGGCATTGCAAAATAAATGGGTTTACAAGTTGAAGGAAGAAGATGAAGGAAAAAGGAGTACACAGCTAGACTTGTTGTAAAGGGGTTTACACAAAAGAAATGTATATATTTTGATGAAATATTTTATCCTATTGTTAAAATGACTTCAATTATGACTATTTTAAGTCTTTTGTAAGTAGAATATTTTCATCTTGAACAATTAGATGTAAAACATCTTTTCTCCATGGGGATTTGGAGGAAGATATTTATATGCAACAGCCACAAGGGTATGAGGTCAAAGGGAAGGAAAATTTGGTATGCAGGTTGAAGATGAGTTTGTATGGCCTAAAGAAAGCTCCAAGGTAGTGGTATTTGAAGTTTGACAGATTTATGGCAGAACAAGGTTATAGTAGATGTCATTCTAATCACTCTGTTTATTTTAAAAAGCAAGAAAATGGAAGCTATATTATCATTTTATTGTATGTAGATTGTTGGAAGATTGGTTGTTGTCATTGATGTCAACCCTAGTCATGGGTTTTGGACCACAAGATTGATAAAGGTATTTGGACATGAAGGACAATGCACATGCATATACAACACCCATGAATGGATAGTATACATCATGTTGTTTCCGGGGGTATGTGGCATGTCACGTGAATCCTCATGGTTGAGGAGAAATGAATTTTTGAAGATGACAAAGTGAATTGAAGTAGGAAGTACATGTAGGCCCTGAAGATAATTAAAGAAAATAATTACAAAATAAGAAAGTGTCAGGTCGGCCCTAATGTTAAAAGGAAGTGACATAAATGGCATAAATAAACATCATTATACATTCATTTGATACAAGTCGAATTTCAGAAGAAATAAGAAGTAAAGAAGGTTGGATTTCAAGGGAGGATGAAGTCTTTTGGTGATGTGTTCTAAGGTATGTTATTTTCAGGTCATCTTACCATTTTTGCTATAACTTTTTTTCTAGAACGATTCTGGTGGTGAAATCGCTATGGTATTGAGAAGACATCAAGTTACCTCTAGTAAAAATTTAAGCTCTTGATTTTCTATAATTATGGAGATACAGTGTGTGGAAGATAGGGTTTGTGACGAGTCCTGAAGCTAGTCAATAAAAAGGTGTTCCGGGTAAAACAATCATAACTTCTTCATAGAGAATCCAAATGATGTGGGAAAAATTTCATTGGAAATAGTATGGACTGTAGTTTCTTGTGTGCGAGTTTCAGAATTAGATGTTAAATATTGCGCGTGAGGCATTCTGTACAAGTTCGGTCTCCTGAATAGACCAAAATTGAATAAAGTCTACCATTCTTTCTATAACTTCTTTTTGGGGAGGATTCAAGGAGTGAAACTTGGAGGAGTTTCATAGAATACATTAAGTAATATTATATATAGGATCAGAGT
>JZKD02S0011356.1:111175-123853 GCA_000966675.3 Picea glauca
ATGAATAAATGTTGAATGCTAATTGATGAGTTTTTGTGCAAGAGGAAAGTTTTGGGAAAAAGAGCCCCACACTCATTCACCCCCCCTCTAAGTGTGGTAGGTGTGTCCAACAGTTGAAACCTATCAAGGAGGATTTGAATGGATTCTCAAGGATCATTTATGTGTTAGGGGACACCTTCACTTAATTTTTAGCCCCATCAAAGACCTCATACAGTGAGGTGGAAACTATTTATTATTGACTTCCAACAATTTCCTGAAAATTAGCAGTTTGTTGGATTTTTGTCTCTTTGATTGTTGCCACCTATCTCCAAGGCTTAGAATCCAATGGAGGAGATGGGATTCGACCTCCTAAGGATATTTTGATGCTATTTTATATTTAAGGAAGGACAGAGATCTTGGAGAGGGGTTGGAATGGTTGAGTTGAGGCTCCATTATTGTAATATTTTTTACTAAGACTGGTTCTCTGGTTATGTACTGGGCTTGAGAATTTTTTATTAATAGAAGCCAGTTTCTCTTATATCATCTTGTTGCCTCTTATGATAATTTTTACATGATTGGAAGATCCACATGATATTTTTATAGTTTTGTTATGATGAATGTTAGATTATAATACTTCTATGATGTTCTTCAGTGTTTTTTAAACTTTGAATTCAAGAAGATCTTGTGTTTTGAGTTTTTCCTCCTTAGGTTGCTTGAAGACCTGATATCAATTGCAGAAATTTACATCTCCCTCAATAATTCTTCCTCCTATTCACTTTTACTCTCATTCACTTCATAAAGTTGATCAAGACCCCAATTTCTTGTGCATGCTAGCCCATATTCCTAAGTTTAAAACATTATTCTGAGTCTTGTTCATTTGACCTTTAAACACTCATTTAAATTTACATATACTTTGATGGGTACTGGGATTATCCTCATTGCAGTCAGAGGCTAATTCTCAGTGATAACATGTTCAGAAAGGATGTCTATGATTCATGGCTTCTCAGGCTATAATTAGATCTCTTTCCTACCTAAAGATAGAGAGAATACAACTTTCACTACTCCTTGGGGCACATTCATGTATGCTAAAATTCCCTTTGGACTAATGAATGTTGGAGCAACCTTTCAACGAGCAATGGATATTGCCTTTATTGGGGAGAAGGAAAAATGTGTGGTCATATATCTGGATGACATTATAGTGTTCTCAAGATCTAATAAGGAACATTATCATCATCTAAAGAAGGTTTTCCTGAAGTGTAGAAAGTTTGGGCTCTGTCTCAATCCTAAGAAGTCTTTATTTTCTATGAAAGAAGGCAAGTTTGTTGGGACACATTCTACCCCTTATTACCCCCAAGGCAATGGTTTAGAAGAATCTTCTAACAAGAGCCTTGTAAATATCATCAAGAAGTTACTAGAGGACAACAAGAAAGCATGGGACTCAAAGCGGAAATTTTCCTTATGGGCTGATAGAGTTACTACAAAGAGATCACTTGGTATTTCCCCCTTTTAGCTTGTATATGGGATTGAATCTATTTTTCCTACTCAACTTTACTTGCTTGTGGAAAAGTTCCTTCAGGATCAACAAGGAGAACCAGATGATATGGTTAGAAGGATACAACAACTAGTAGAAGTACAATAGACTAGGGAGCATCTCATTGATAAAGCACAGAGCTAGTAGAAGCACATAGCTAGTAGAAGTACAACAACTAGTAGAAGCGTAGAGCAATCAACAGAACATCAAGAAAGCTTTTGATAAAAAGGTAAGCAAATAATATTTCCAGCTGGGAGATATGGTGCTCAAGTGGGATGCACCCAAGCAAGACAAAGGAAAACATGGTAAATTTGAATCCTTGTAGATTGGTCCTTTCAAGATTTCTGAAGTTTTTCAAAATAACAATTATGAATTGCGGAACTTGGAGGATTATGAAGTTTTTCATGGCCCTGTTAATGGGCACTTTCTGAAGAAGTATTTTTCTTGAGCCATGAGCGGTTTTCCCATCCATTGTAAATATCACTTTTTGTTTTTCTTTCTATTTGAATAAATGACCCCATAGCCCTAGCATAAGACACTGAAGTTGCTTGTTCTTGGAAGCTCACAGGGAACATGCCATCCCCTGTGGAGCCAATGTTATCACATGAAGTTGTTAAGGGTCACATGAAGTTTTTGTGGGTCAATTCATCCTTAGATTTTTTACTTTTTATCCTTATTCTTGTTTAATTTTTACTTTTGATCTCCTCCTTATGGTCTTCTAAGGTCTTAGCACAAATAAATTAAGGTTGATGTTGGCCCATACCTTTGGTTTATATCTTCATCTCATCACAAAACTAGACATATATCACCATCATCCTTATGCCACCACTACCATGACATGCCACTACTTCCACTATGTGCTTAAACCCATCCACTTTGTCCCTCTACCCATTATAAGGTCAAATCAAATTTGTTTTAGTACACTTCCATTTCATCAGGACATTTTGTAGCGCATCTCAAGTACATCTTCCCTCATCACCATTATTTCACTTATGAGGCTTGTGTCAACCGATCTCCTTATTTTCAACATTCATGATTTAAAGGAAATAATATGGGATTTAGTCATTTAAGGTTGTTCTAATTGTTTTCTCAAGATTTAAGAATTTATCCTAGCTTAGCACTGCAGAAACTGCTGAGTTCAGACAGGCGCTACGGAATTTGTTGCAGACTAGATGGAAAAGGGGAATTGGAGGTTAGACCTGCTGCAGGGGGTTTCATCCAATCTAAAGCCTATAAACTTTTGATCCACAGTCTACAGGTAATCCATGAGCTATTTTAAGCCTTATTAAAGATCACTTACATGTTGTGCTTGTATTTCCTTTCCTGGGTACTACAAATTGATGATCCACATTACCAACCTGCCCCTTTTACCTTTTCTATCACCAATTCTCAACCAGTTGCAGTGTTTTCAACTTCTTTTACTACACTTGAGAAAACCTTGTTGTCAGCCATTGTGCCTATCACTTTCTTGGCCTTTGTTGTTTGTACTACAAAATATGTTGCAGATTATGTTGTGAATCCCCTGTTTTAGCGTTGCGAACCTGCACATCAAACTCAACACTATTATCCTCTTATCACATAGCCTATATCAACTGATTTCCTTTAAAATTTTCATTTTTATTTCAAGTCTAAAGTCTGTCTACATTGGAAATTGAAAGAGCCTTGTTGATTAAATTTGTGATGACCTTGAAAATGATGGTGAAGTGTTAACTTAAAACTTTGGTAGTTGCTTTCTCCTTGCATATATATCTTTCCTGAAGGGTTTTCTTCCATTTTATAACAATCAACTATTTTTTCATAAGATCAGAGGTCAAATAGGTGGAAAGACTCTAAAGCCTTAAAAGTAACCAGTTTTGAAAAAGACTATCCATTCAAACCCTAAGACCTCTGACCTTTTATTTTTCCCCTTACATCTCTCATATTTTTGTCTTAGTTTTCCTCCTATAACAACAAATGGATACACCACAGTAGAAGAAGGATCACAAGGGTGGGGGCATAGTCAGGACCGAGCCCTATGACATGCAGTTATTTGATGTTGAACCTTTGATCAAAGAGGTCTTTCAATGAGTTGGATGTTTCGATTTCTGTCAAAAAATGCAGAGGGGGCACCTTGAGGTAGACAGAGAGTTTTCCTTCAATTTTGATGGAACCAAAACTAAGGTGGGAACCCTTGAACTGGAGGTATCATAAGAAACCATTGCAATAGCTACTGAGATACCAAACACTGGTGAAAGATGGTTTAAATCCATGAATCTTAATGTATCCTTCTCTAAAGAGTTCCTTAAACCAGAATGTTAGGGAGATAACCTATCAAAGGGAGTGCCTAGGAGCCACTTGGTTGAGGTATTTGACAAGATGTTAAGGGTGATACATATATATTTCACCAGTGAGGGAAGATTCAATATGATTTACCAATACCACATTATACTTTTTTTGCACTTCACACGCAATGAACTCATGAACCTCCCTTTCTATTTGTTTAAGAGTATTGGGAAAATGGCTGACAAGGTCCAAGCTAAGTCCAAGGCTGTGGACACAAGTGTTTTTCACTCAAGGTTGATTAATATGCTTGTGATGAAGGAGTTGAAGAAGAGAAACATGGAATGGGATCAGTTCATTTCCTCTGCATAGTTGCAATTAAATGTAGCTCCTACTCCTCAATCTAAGGTGTGGATCCCTCTTCAAGATGATAGCACTATTCACTCAGATACAAGTAGAAAGAGGAAGGGAAAACACATTTCTAAAGATGATGAATCTCCTAAGGAATAAGAAGAAGAAGGGGGATCTCATCACTCTCTACAAAGGGAATTTCCACCCCAGCCAGCTCCAGAATGGCAGAAATTCCATCAGCTAAAGAGACGGGAAAAAAAGGAAGAAGGTTACTCTTCCCCTCACTAGCTAATGCAGTTGAAATTAAATCTAGGAGGCCCTTAACCAGGTCATCACCCAAGAAGGAAACTGTTGGAAAAGAGGTCATAACAAAAGATCCTATCAAGAGGAAGGATAAAGGAAAAATTGAGACTGTTGAAAAACATATTGAAGTTATAGACATAACCACTCCCCCTGAGAACTCTAACTTAAAAAGATTGATCGGACAACTCAAATATGACATAAAGGAGGTTTCTCACTTGAAGGAAGAAGTCTTGGTTGAGAGGAAAAATTTGAAAGATTTGATGGATATGTATTCGGAAACTATTGATATGGCCATGTTTACAACAAGGAGGTTTATGCCCCTCCAGACAGCTTAAGAATTTAAAAAAATAGAAAAAATATTTACAATCTCATATCAGAAAGATTAAGTTGGAGTTGCAACCTTCCAAGGATGATCTAGCCCAAATAAATTTGAATGTGTTGGCACAAGCTACAACCAGAAGGAGTACCAGACTCAGGAGGCAAAGTGAAGTGGCTCAAAGAATCTCAATTTTGGAAATGGTTAGCCTTGCATTTTTTAAGATTTTGGAGAAGTATAATGCCTATACCTAAATTTTCATTCATACATACTATTAGGAGGCTTCTATAGGCTTATATACCTTTTGGGGAAAAAAATTGGGGTATGTTTGGCTCAAGATGGATAAATCAGACAGCTACAAGACATTTTGCAATGCCTAGCACTGTGAAATAGTCTACACAGTCAGACGCTGCAACTTTGCTACAAAATCCGCTGCGAAATGGTCTACACATTTAACACTACAAATTTGTTGTGAAATCTGTTGTGAAATGGTATACACAACTAACAATGCAACTTCACTGTGAAATCCTTTGTGAAATGGTCTACACAGTTAAAGTTGCAACCTCGCTGTGAAATTCGTTGTGAAATGATCTACACAATCAGACACTGCAACTTCACTGTGAAATGGTCTACACATTTAAAGTTGCAACCTCACTGTGAAATCCACTGTGAAATGATCTACACAATCAGAAACTGCAACTTCACTGTGAAATCCGTTGCGAACTGGTTGGTACAGTCAGTGCTATTGGATTCGCTACCAACTCTTGTTTTGATGGATTTTGAGAGGATCAATGGTCACCACATGGCTAGTGGAACATGGCACAGCTAATTGGAAGTCAGTTAAAGTTGGAGGTTACTTGGAAACAAAGAAAATGCACTCAAAGGAAACCTCACTATGCAATATTAGGGTGTTAGGATGGTTGCCAACATTTACCTTTTTTTTATAGTAGTTTGTTTTTTGCGCTCTGTATAGGTGTTAGATTTTCAGTTTTAGGTGTTAGAATCCTATGTTAGAGGATCCATCTTGCATTGTATGCTATGATTCCTTGTTTAGGCTATAAATGAAACATTAGAATACATTGATGGGTTTGAATGGTTGATATAAAAGACATTTTTGGTAATTTTAATGAAACATAGCCTACTCTGGTTTTGATGTATCAGACTTGATGAAATCTTGTTTAATAGAAGTTAGTTATCTCTTTTCCATCTTATTTCTCTCGCTCTGAAATTGTACTATCATTGAAGGATTCAAATGACATTGTGTATTTGTATGAAAATGGATGTTTGATTGTGATACTGTTATAGCTTTCTTAGAATTTTTTTGCTTGGATTTCAGAATTTATTGTATCTGAAGCATTTCCCTCCTTTGTCTACTGGCATAGCTTGAAGATAGTGGCAGATTCAAGTCATTTTCTTACTAAGTCTTCCTCCTATTTACACTAATCGTTAAAACTCTGACTAAGCTAAACAAGACCTCTTTTCTTGTTGCACTTTACCCATACTTTCCTGTGTTTTGACATTGTTGAATTGAGTTTTATCCATTTGACACCTCGTTTGAAAAATTATCTCATAAACCTATAGTAGTCAAAGTGTAACTTTCAATGCTAACACTCCCTCCTCTAAATCTGCCTCCACCCCCACCCCTCGACCTCTTACGGGTCCTTGGGGTGTTTTGTTTACCCTGAATGCAATCTGAATAAGTCTATCGACAAGTGTATCTAATTCTATACATCAATTTGTAGCATGCATTGTAGACATGTAGAATTATCAATGTATTTTATTAGGTGTAGGCATGTACTTCTGCAAGATGGGGAAGTTCCTTGGTGCATGCCCATGAGTATGAAATATTTCAAAGTACTTGGTTGTTTAGGTTGTTTGGGTGCTTGGAAAAGCATGGTATTGAACCAATTCCTTGGATGGTGGAGTTGTAGATACTTGCGAAAATCCTATCATTGGTCATGTAGGGGGGGTGGCATTGAATTTTGTGGAGGTCCCATTCCCCTCATCCATAGACACTCATTTTCCATATGCCCCTCTGTATAGCACCATGTGCACCAAACTTGAGGTCGTCCTGGTCTGGGTAGAGTTAATTTTTGGATATTCTCCATGGGTATCGATATTTTTCCCTGGATTTGCAATAGGTTTGGTTCTATCGACAGTATGGTTACCCTCAGACTCCATAGGTATCCTTCCATGGCTTCAATCTTCATTGATTTTTTGAAAGCGTCTATCAAGGTGGTTATCCTCTGTTGCGTCAGGGGGATTCATGTCAAGGGTAGAATCCCTTGGATATACCATTCCCTTTGATGGTATTCATTAATTGGATGTGCTAATATCTCAATAGAATCCTTAAACTTCTGATTGTACTCCCATGCAAAATCACCCTCTCTCTGTTGAATCTCTCACAACTTAGAGAGAGCATGTTTCTTTGACTGAGGTAGCTTGAATTCGACGATGAATTTATAATGCACCTGGTCAAATGTAAAGGCTTATCCTTGCAACCCAACCTCAATAGCCTTCATGTACCACTTGAGCACGTGAACCCTCAAAGTAGTCTGGAATTCCACTAAATTGTTCACATCCAGAGTCCCTCTAGCCCTCCAGATGGCCTCTCATAGAAACTAGCATTATTCTACATCCTCATCTCCTTTACCCCATAAATTTGGGTATCGGGCGATCGAGCCTCTCATGTGTCCAACCATTCTAGGTCTTACTATTCCTACCAAAATGAATCCCAATGGCCCTGGTTGCGATCTTCTAAGAGACCCTAATATCCTCCCATTGTTCACACTTGTGTATTTTGACAGATTGACTGAATTCGATTGAATAGAAATTACATGAGTTTGCGGTACAAAGCTTACCAAGGGTATAGAGGGTGCCTAGGGGACGAGATACTCGGATCTGGTTCCACTGACTTATGGGTGGGTTTATTTGATCTGGGGGTTCTAATTTTCTTTCTTTGGAGCAACCTTCTCAACCTCATTCCCAACTCCTCCTAGGATTGGGGCCGAAAATTCTCTACCTTTCACAAAATCCATACTCTCTTAGTCTTCCCTTGCTTCTACACTCTCCTCTTCTCATCCACCCACTTTGGTACTTCTTTCTCTTCACACTTCTCTTTCCTACTATCTTAGACTGGCCAACCTTTCTTGTCTTCACAACTTCTGAAACTCTTCTGTCTTTCTTTCATCTGTTTCTTCTGGTATAATTTCTTTATGCAACACCTCGGACTGCTTCGCTAATTTATTTACCTTTCCCCACCACTATTTCTCAACTATGGTAGCTCTCCTCAGGGATCTCTCACTTCTTTCACTCTTCTCTTGTCGATCCCCCATATTTCAAATAACTTGTTCCCCTTCTTAGGTCATGAACCTGCCCCAAGATCGCCCCACCTCGAGTGCAAGTGTTTAGGCTACCATCTCACTTGAGGGAACAATCAGCATCCCCTCTTCCATCAAGAAGACTTTGATCCAAAGGGGAATTTCCCTCAGCAATATTTCATGCACACCTTTCTTGAATACCGCTTCTACTCGTGAAAAAGATTGATGATTCTCCACAACAAACTCAATGATATAACCCTCCATATTCGTGTCAACCCAGAAATCCATTGTTCAAGTTATCTAGTGATCCAGATGATGGATCTCTACTAGCTTCTCTATATCCAAAGTATAGATTTTCTTGACACATTCTTTGAAATCTAGAGCTTCATGTAGTCTATCTACCCAATGGAACAACTCTTCTGGGAATTTTACCCAGAAGATCTCATACTGGTCGTTTGATATTTCTGAGTAGAAGACAAAATATCTTGTGGTGTTCAAGTTAAAATTGCATAACTTCACTTCCTTCCATATGAATGCATCACACTTGCATTCCCACCACTATTGAACATAAAATCTGTGGATCTGAGGAAGAATCCTCCTTACAAGTTCCCTTTAAATCAAAGGTCCCAACAATGGAACCATTTTGTTGGTGCAAAGTTATTAGACCAGGGTCCCCTTCAGGTTACCAAAAAAAGGGTACCAATGTAGTCTAGTGTGTTGGCATTTTTATCTTCCTGGAAGGGAAGAAGTCTCACCTGAAGCATGACCAAGACAAGAAGATTAGGGAAGGCTAAGAATAATTCTTAGTCGGGTCTACAAGTTATCAAGATTAATACCATTCTTGCACAATATAGATTAACCATATTGTAGTATTTAACACCTCATAACCCATGACAGAAGAACAAAGTTTCATGGAACATCATAAAGAAACACAGAAGCATCATGCATAATCGACATAACATAATATCATTCCATGGAAACAGAAATCATCATATATAGAGGTCTTCTTCTAAATTTTGTCCCCATCGATATTCTATTATACCAAAGTCCTTACTCAAAATACATGTGCAACTTATCTCAGACATATACAAATTCATGCCAGAGAGAATCAACAAGTACATCTTAGGATAGTACAAGACCAGATCATATTCTCTCCAGTCTGTTTCTCTTACTAACTCTACTGTAATACAAGAATAGTTTCCCTTACATTCCCAATTTTCCGTAAAAACAAGTTCTCACTATCCAACCCCATTACAATCCTCTTCTTTCATTATATATTACAATCCTTTCTTGTCAATTGAGAACCCGTGAGCTCTCTCCTCTTCTTGATTATGTTTCAACTTCTCCTCCCAAAATGGATTGTATGTGCACCTCTAACCATTTTCTGTTCCAGCACCTTTCTATTGTGCACTCTTTCGCTCAGCCTTCTTTTCCTTCCTTTGCTTGGTTGTCTGGCTCTGTGGTAGCTTACACAACTTCTATTTATCAAAATGAAGGGCCCAACGACCTTTCATTTTGTATTTCCTATGTTATGGTTTGAATATATGTTTTCTTACATTCTTATGTATGGTAATATGTCGCTCTACTATGATTGAATGAATGGTTTATTCCTAATAGGTTTCTTGTATGTGTTGTCCCTTCACATCCCGCACAAGACTAATGGTATTTTTTATTCACATGGCATCTAGAGGACCTTCTTCGATCCTCAAATGAAGATTGAATTTTTCAGTGCCTTTGGTTTTTGTTGGTAAATATTAATGAACCCTAGGTCTTTAACCCCCCATCGAGTATAATACGACCAACAAATGGTTCCATTGTTGGGACCTAAATATTTTGTATTACATGATGAAGGGAAAGAATGAGGTGGAAACCATCTTGAGAGGAGATACAAGACTAGATATATGGAAAGGAAGATGAGTTCGCCTGATGAGAGACTAAGGATCTATAGATCAATCTTGAGTGGTGGAAACAAAGGTATATTTATACCAATTTACATGAAATTTTCTTTGTTGAGTTTCCTTGTTTATTATATGAAAAAACAAAAAGGTAGACAACAATTAGCATTGCCTTCGGAGCCCAAGAACCACTGGTGTGGGACTGAAATATGGTCAATAGAATGAAATATATGGACAATAAGTGGGCTAGAGAAGTCGACTTCTAGTTCGATCGGGTTAAGGAAGGATATATCGTTGATTTTTCTATTGAGTGCAGTGAATCCTTCAATGTTGTTGAAAGGAAGTGTTGAGCACTCAACACACCCTAAAAATCCTTTATCAATTTTTTTTTACTTTCTGGGTACCACTTGAGCTTCTGCACTGTCTGATTCAATTTCATTTTGGAAATGTTTGTCTTTACTTATTATCATGACTCTCATCACCTATCCAAGTTTGCTTGAACTTATGACATCCCATGACTAAAAAGATATTAACACCTGAATAAGGAATCGACAGCCAAATACCTCACCCAACGCGCTCAGGTTCAACATCGGAAGGGATTCAAAGAAGAAAAAGGAACCACTTGAAAAACCTTGGTCATCAAGCACCGATCTCCATCAACATAGAAAAAAGAAAGTTGTGGTTTGCGTTAATTTTTTTCATATATATATCATTGATAGTCAGTGCCTAAAATGCTTTATTGGAATTGGGAAAACCCAGAAGGATCACAACAAACATTCTTACCACGTTAAAATTTATCCCCGATCGTCGATCCCCGATGCGTTTTCAACATCGAGACTTTTTCAAGGGATTTGATCTGAAAGCGCTTTGATAGGTTTATCACCAATCGTCGACCCTAGACACTTTTCAACATCGAAAATCTAAGGTTTGTTTTAGAACAAATAACTTAAGGAAATTCCTGACTTCGATTAATACAAGTGAATTAATTCATTGATCTCCAGCGCCATGTGTCTTTACTAAGTAAGAGGGTCATACGGTCTAGTGCTATCTCGAGTTATCCTTGGTTACCTAGGTCCAAGTCACACCTTTGAGTCAACATTGTTGTGTTAGAAATGTACGGTAGGATTGACTGTCGTCGAAACCTTTTTGCAGAAGGTTATAAACAAAAACGTTCGTAGCACAACACTGATCCCTAATCCATCCACTGAAAGAGCGACACGATGTGACATTTTAGCATTAGATACGATCAAATTTTGAGCATTTAAGGAACTGATTAATACCTAATCTTACATTAGTTTCTAACTTGTGCACCAACCAAAAAAACCATTTAAAATACCCGATAGGCCACATCACCACCTGCGCCTCTGTTGTCAACCCATGATGAATTTAAGTTCTAGAGATTCGACAACAGATTTATTAAAAATTCACTCATAATCTGAATTGAATGGTTGATGCGACACGATAAGACATTCCTATTTAAAATCCCTTAAGTTGTTGCAAACAAAACCATTTTGCACGTAAGAGTATTCCAGAGCATCTAAAGGAGCAAGACGAGAAACTCGAAGGTTGTGTTGATCCCATGATTGTCAAAATAAATAGGTTTAGCAAGCTTCAGAGGTATGTATCCGAGTCCGTAAATTCCTTGGCTGTAATTTTTTATATGTGAGTTTTTCGGTTTTTATACAGTCCATCAAAATCTATTTAGACACTCACTGAGAGCACCAAAGATGAAAGAACCAGAGACGGGCAAAGGTTCTTCTTCGGGAACCGTGAGGTAATTGGAGTATGTCCCTAGGCTGAAGCCTGTCATCAAGACAACAACAGAGAAGGTTTTCATCTAGCCCTCAGCCTTTGGTGATACAGAGTCAAGCACAGGGTCCAATATGGCACTCCCACATTGGGGGGATATCTTTAACAGGATTAGCCGAGAAGATTACTCAGAATATGTCCCACACAGTTATCCAGATGTAAGGGTGCTCGATGACTAAGTGTTCCCGAACATCCAACGGTCATATCTACATATGGTGGCAATAAGAACCCCCATTTTTCCCTGCATAGAAGTCCTGAAATGGCTCATCGACCACACATACACACAAATTTTTTTAATCAATGATGAAAATGGTGGGTGTGTCGGAGTGTTCCTCCTGGTAGAAGTTCAAAAATACTACAAACTTAGAGACCCAAAGGACGTCTAAACACAAACTTCATTGTGAAGTTCTATGAAAACCATGACACCAGCCAGGTGTTGGCCTCATGGTGGAGGGAGGACAAGAAGTTTACCAACCAGAGCACTGGTTGGTATGGTAAAACTAACTCAAGGGAGACATACGTCATCTGATGGCTCTCATCTGTCAGTTGTATGGAGGGAAATATTTCTCTAGGTTTTCAGAGGCATGGATGCCTTTGTCATACACAGTTACGATTGTTGGGTGCAGCTTCAACTAGGGAGAAATAATCTCCAAGCAACTGAGCATATGTGTGCAATTGGCCTAGGAATCGAAGGAAGGGGAAGCACCAACGTTTTACATGGCTTCATGCTTGCTCGATGTCATGTGCGCTAGAAACATCTTCGTCGGCATGAATCTAAGATGGCATGTTGCAGAGCTCCAAGTGTTGGATCATGTTGTCATTGATGCCAATGGTTTGATTGATTGATTTCAAGTGATTGATTGATGTCAAAGGATTGATTGACTGATGATTTATGTAATATAATATGTATTGTCC
>JZKD02S0011356.1:134576-149032 GCA_000966675.3 Picea glauca
CCCCTCCGCTTAAAGGTAGAAAGATGGGGCGGCTCCGAAATCCCATGTGCACCGTTGATCTGGGCGCTCGAATCCTTGCCATCCAGATTTGGATTCCATTTAAACACGGATGCATTGGCATCCCAAACTTAGGATAAGTGGGTTTTTAACTCATTCCTTCGCATTTTTACCCCTGCTACAAGAAAAATCGCTAACATTTGGCTCCATGGGGGATAGAGTCATCCCTGTGATGCTCTAAGAACTCCTTTTGCAGATTCAATGCCTTGTTGTTGGGCTTATGGAGTCATTTATTAAGCTGAAAACAAAAACAATATTTACAAAAACAAAAGAGCTGACTACGGCTCACAAAAAACATTTTTTCAAGAAATGCCCATTTACTGGGCCATTCAAAACTTCTTCGCCTTCCAGATCCTGCAACTTGTAAGTGTTTCTCGATAATACTTCAAGGATATTGAAAGGCCCAAACCAGAGAGCATCAAACTTACTATGCTTTCCCCTGTCCTATCTGGGTGCATCCCATTTGAGTACCAGATCGCCCTGCTCGAATTCTTTCTTTTTGCTCTTCTTGTCAAAAGCCTGTTTGATCTTCTGCTGGTGATGATAGGCCCTGTCCATGACCTGTTCTCTGATCTGCTGCACTTCCACCATCTGATGAATCCTTCTGACCATATGGTTAGGTTCTCCTTCAAAGTCCTAGAGGAAATTTGCCACAGATAAGGCGAGTTGAGTAGGGAAAACGACCTCTATTCCATAAACAAGTTGGAAAGGTGAGATGCCTAGGGATTTCTTTGTTGTCACCCGATCAACCCAAAGAGAAAATTTGAGCTTTGAGTCCCAGACCCTTTTATTGTCCCCCAGTAGCTTCTTGATGAGCTTGATCAGGCTTTTATTGGAGGACTCTTCCAGTCTGTTTCCTTGAGGATAATAGAGAGTAGAGTGAATCAGTGAAATCTCAAACTGTTCACAGAACTTGACTAGAGGCTCAGACCAAAAGGGGGAGGCATTATCAGTGACAATTTTGCTGGGACAACCAAATCTGGCTACAATATCTTCCAGGAAGTTGATAATCACTTTGTGAGAAGTGCTTCTTCTAGGGACAACTTCTATCCATTTGGTGAAATAGTCGGTGGCAGTCAGAATCCATCTGTGCTGGCCACTTGAGGGAGGACGAATTTCTTCGATGAAGTCCAATCCCCAATGCTGAAAGGGTGTTGAAACTACTATAGGCTTCAATGGAAGAGATCTGAGTTGTTGCTTTCCTAAGAACTTCTGGCATTTGATGCAAGCTCTGATTTCTTTGTAGACATCAGGAAATAAGGTGGGCCAGTAATACCCAGCCCGGAGAATCTTGTGAGCTGTGGTCTTCCAAAAATGATGACCTCTATAGAGACCACTATGGAAATTGAACATAACTTTCTGGGCTTGCTGTGGGTCTAGACACCTTAGTAATACCCCCAGAGGGTCTTTCCAGTACAAGGCTTGGTCAATGAGGCAATATCTGACCGCTTTGAGTTTTAAAGCTCTGGCCTTACTTTTTCCCAATCCATCAGGGGGCTTTAATTCTTGCAGAAAATACAAGATATCCTTGTACCAGGGGCATGATGCTAGTGATAGGGCACCCTGGAAATGCTTGTTGGATGGCTCAACTTGCTCATTGATGAAGTTAATTCCCAAGGTTTTGCAATTGGATTCGGCCAACAACTTGGCTAAACCTTTCCCTTTTAGCAACTTGGTGGGCTTGATCTCCAGATCAAACTCTAGGTTGTTGGCAATCCACTTACCTCTTCTTCCATCCATGTCAGGCTGAATAAGAATGTCCTTCATAGAGGCCGAAGGAACATATGCAGTGATCCTTGAGTGCAAGACATAGAATTTGAAAGCTTTGAGAGATTTCACCAGGGTATAGGCCTGCTTCTCCATGATCTCGTACCGGAGTTCTGCATCTCTCAATGCCTTGTTGTAGAAGGCAATAGGTTGCTATCGCCCTTGATCATTTCTCTGTAATAAGACCGATGTTATTGTATCACAAGAAGCAAAATAAAAAATCAAGAAATCTTTGGAATAGTTAGGACTGATCAGCACCGGTGCCTCAGTCAATGCCCTCTTTATTTGGATAAAAGATTCCCTGGGTTCAGTAGTCCATTTCACTTCATTTCCCTTCCTGAGCATGGCTGTGATGTGTTTCACCAGCTCAACAAAATTCGAGACAAATCTCCTCAGAAAATTTATCTTCCCCAGAAAGGCCTGAACTTCCTTCTTAGATCTAGGAAGTGACGGGGTCTGAAGTGCTTTTACCCTGCTAGGGTCAATCCTTACTCCCTCTGCTGACACTATATGGCCTAATAGATTCCCTTCCTTCATAGAAAAAAAGACTTCTTGGGGTTCAGGGATAGGCCAAACCTCCGACACTTCAGGAAAACTTTCTTCAAGTGGCATCAGTGCTCCTTATCTGTCCTGGAGAAGACCATGATTTCATCTAGATATATTACCACAAACTGGTCCTTCTCCCCGACGAAGGCTATGTCCATGGCCCACTGAAATGTTTCTCCTATGTTCATCAATCCGAAAGGCATTTTGGCATACATGAATGTGCCCCAAGGAGTGGTGAAGGCCGTTTTTTCTCTATCTCCAGGCATGACTGATATCTGGTTGTAGCCAGAAAAACCATCAATCATCGATATTCTAGATGCACCAGTGACCTTCTGCAATATGTGTTCCATGTTGGGCAGGGGATAATTGTCCTTCCTGGAGCTTCTGTTCAGGTTCCTGAAATCAACACAGAGTCTGATTTCCCCACTTTTCTTTCTTACCGGAACCAAGTTGGCCACCCAATCGGAATATCTTAAGGGGACAATGATTTGGGCATCTAGCAGTTTCTTCACTTCTTTCTCCATGATAGGTAGCAACATGGGATTTATTTGTCTCAGCTTCTGCTTGAATGGCTTAGCCTCTTCTTTCAATGGGATCTTGTGCTCAATGACAGATGTGTCATACGTCTTGAGGTCTTCATAGGTCCATGCAAACACATAAGCAAACTCCCTCAACAACTCAGTATATTCAGCCCTCTGCTCCTTGGTCAAACTCCTTGACAATTTGACAAACTTGGGCTCCTCTGGTGTGCCAATGTTGCACTCAGTTGTGTTAGCATCATCACCTGAAACTCTACCCTTCACAGCCACATCATTCCCATCGAACAATATTTCTAACGGGATGAGTCCTCTCGGAATGTAATTGCTCGCTAGTTGAATAATCTGGTGGTTAGAAATTTTATTTAAAAAGTCCCCAGGGTGATGGTCACTTTCCATGTCAGGATCCTCATCTATGTGCAACGCAGAAAAGTCATCAATGGCTTGGAGAAATTTCTCGATTTCCAAATCATCTTCAAACACCTTCCAATGCTTGACATTGTCCGGTACAGAGGATCTATATTTTATTTCAACATCAGGTTTGACCATAGGTGGCAGGGGCAATTCGAGCAAACTAGTTGAGACAACTAAAGAATTGGCTGAAGTATTTTCCTCCCTCGGAATGAAAGAAATATTAAAAGCCAAGAAGAAATTATCAACTAGGTCCCATACCTCATTTCTATAATTCCTGAGCCGAGGATTTTTAGCACGATAGGCATTTCTGACCTGCTGGATAATCAACTCTGCATCTCCAAATATTGCTATCTCTTTAATTCCCATTTCCTTTGTATCCCTCATACCCAAAAATAGAGCTTCATATTCTGCCACATTGTTGGTGATTTCAAATTCCAGCTTGTATGACAAAGATATGGTCTCTTGATAGGGCGATATGAAAACCACTCCGACACCTACACCTATACTGGAGGAAGCTCCATCAAAGAACATCTTCCAAACAGAGGTGGTTAGAGAAGGTATCTCCCGATTAATAATGGGCTTCTTTCTGATCTGTAAAGGGGCCTCAGGATTTTCGGTGATCTTTAACAAACTAGACCCTAAATCAGTGTCAAGTGCAAAGATGGGGTGATTAGTGGGGTTTTCTTCATCACTGACAATATAGGCTAGTTGGGCTTCTCTGTAAAACCTCCTATGTTCCCCTCCAAAAACTGGAATGGTGGCATATGTGAGATCCATATGCAACGTTCCTCCAAGCCTCTTAATCCAAGACCTTGACAACAACATGCCAAACTTGGGGGGAACGTTAGCTACCACAATGTCCATGACCACACTCTTCATGGGTAGCTGAAACAAAGAAACCACCAGGTCCTTGATGAATCCCAAACATTTCACCCTCCTGGAATCAAAAGAATAGAGGTCATGATAGGCTCTAGTGACTTCTATCCCTAGCTCTTCCATGACGGTTTTGGGCATGAGGTTGTGAGAGGCCCCTAAATCCATTAAGCAATTGTGTAGCACTTTATCATGTATGTTCAGGGACGTGTAGAAAGGGGGGGATGAGTCATCTCTATCTTCTACCATGGGTCCTAGGACAACTGCTGGCTTTTCATCTTGGAGGTTTATGGAGTCTGTGGGAAGGCATGAGGCTTCAGACTGCAAAAGCTTAGAGAAGCGTTTTTTAAATTCTTCGTGTTTAATTAGATCAGTGAGGGGCACAGGGATTCTGATCTTTTGAATTTCATGCTCGAAACTAAAAGAAGATGTAATCTTTGGAATTTATCTTATTTCAGGAACATGATGGTGGACAATGGGAGGGAGGGGTTGAGCCTTCTTACCTCTGTGACTGTCTGCTACTTCGTTAGCAGGCCTCTGTATTCTAGTGGACTGCTCAGGAATATCAGGTGTTGCTGTCTTTTTGTCGGACCTCAGGTTATACCTGCCTCGGCTGCCGCTAGCCTTGTCTCCCTTTCTCAATTCATTTAGCTGACTATCCACGAGAGACTCCTCATAGGCTACTTGAGTGAGATGAGGAAAAGGAGGAGTTTCTTCTAAGCAGTGGATTTCAGGATCAAGCTCATCTGTCTCCCTTTCTTCCTCTTTGGTCATAAAATTGTTCTGAAAAGGAGCCTGAATTCTCTGGTCTTCTCTGTTTCTTCCCTTCTCTTTGTGCATATTTAGGGGAGGATATTGTTTGGCCTCCTGAAACCCCCTTTGATTTTGGCATTCTGGGGGCATTTATTCATTTGCTTCCTTTCCACTTTTAGTCTTTCCATCTCTTTGGACAGAAACTTCATCATCTGGGTCAGTTCATCCACTTGAGTGTGGGGCAACGATGGGCCAGAAGTTGAGGCCTCGGACTTTCCCTTTCTTCTGTCTGTGTCGGTCTTGTTCCTCAGTCTGTCAGCTGCTAATATGTTGGATTCCACTTCTATGGACGCATCTTGAATTTGAGCTAAGGAGGTTGCTCTTCTTTCTCTCAATAAAAGACAGAAATCAGGGTCGAAAGCACTAGCGTAGGAAATTTGGGTAGAGGCTTCTGAGGGCTTTACTTCTGCAGGAATCTTGTTTTACATCTTATTGAATCTTTTGGAGAATTCAGAGACAGATTCTCCTTCCATTTTCTTTAGAGACACAAACTTTGTCATGTAATACATGAAGTCCTTTCTATCTCCCCACTGCCTCAGGAAAACACTATCCAGGGATTCAATTCCAGAAATAGATCCGGGGGCCAATCCTCTAAACCATTTCCTCACATCGACATCCAGGCTCTGGAAGAAGACTCTCATCCAGACATATTTGTGTTCAATGTTTAGATTGTCTGGATAACTATAGAAAGCAGCCAGGTTCTCTTCTGCAGTTACGTCTTCTTCGCCAGTGAACTTCGGCATGTATTTCAAGTAGTCTCCAGCAGGGAGAGGATGCATAGGTTGAGGTAGGATCAAGGGAGCGTATCGAGCAACAACTATGGAATCCATTCTATTCAGAGGGGGGTTAACACCATCCATAGGAATATTAGGTAGTGGGGAGCCTGGAGGAGAAAAAGTGTGAATAGGAGATATCGAAAGAGAGCTTCTTGAAGGAGAGGGAGACAATGGGGAAAACAGAGAGAGAGCTAAGGGACTTGAATGTGCAGATGCTTCTTTCTATGTAGTAATAGTGACAACAGGAGGGGTGATGAAACCTTCTGAGGCCCGAGGTCTGTGCTGAGGCACAGCTTCTAGGGAGGGAGGAGTGACAAGGATCTCTCTTTCTGATGCTAGACCAGGAGGAGAAAACTCAGCAGGAACACTCCCGAAATTCAGAGAACGGGAAACTTCATAAAAAGGATAACTAGAAAGTTGAGAACAAGAAAGTGGAGTTTTTACGGCTGGAGGTGGGGAAATACCTGTTTGAGCAGTGAAGCTTTCTCTTTGAGAGGACTTCCCTTTTTTATAATCACCTCCGGATTTTCTTCAGGCGCGGCTAGGGGTAGCTGTGGATGGGACCGCGTGTGTCTACCGCTGGAAGCCACAACTAACCTGACAGGTTTGTCGTAGTGGAGTCATCACAATGGAGTCACCAGGTGCACAGTAGCAATCTCAATAGTTCTGATATCTGATGCACCGTCAGAATCAACTGATCGTTGTCGTCCAAATCCAGGGAAAATATTCAACTTCGTCCCCGGCAACGACGCCAGAAATGTTGGCATCAAAAGTCACTCCTGGATTGCTTGCAGGAGTAGAGCCTGACACCCATCAGTTTAATGTCACGATTCATTTATAAAGGGATGATCAAATGGAAGGGAACTTAGAACAATATCATCTCAACTCTGAAACTAGGCCGGGCATGCATGGGCAAATGAGGTCTTAGATAAACTTCAAACAGTGAGTTGTAATTAGGGTGAGTAAGGGGAAGACTTGTATGAGAAGAGTGCGAAGGTCTGTCATAAACATCAGGTTTCTAACAGACTGGAGAAGGAAGCGTCCAGACGCAAGATCCTCTTACATTCAAACACAGGAGACCAGAGAATATAATAGTGTAACAACAAATCCTTTATCATAACAAAACTGCAACAATTCATGCGAATCATTTGATCATGAACTCCCTGGTATGAGACGAAAACATAGACGAAGTAAGAAAACTGTTTGTCATAAAACAAGAAATCTCAGATACAGATGCACAACCAGGAAGCTAGAATGGTTGTTAAAACTTTACAGTCGGGAGCTTTGCTCTACCATTGATAGATACAAAAATGGCGAAAACGCCTACATATACTCAAAACAACAACAACAACAAAATCGAGACGCTCCATTAAACACATGCGTCTGCATGGATTCTGACAATCTGCAACCGCAGTCTCTGAATGATCATGCACCAATGGTAGACACAATCGAACTTCTGACAGCTCTGTGGGCGAATCGGCGTGCCTTTAATTCGTCGCCAGACTTTCCCGTTATGGCGGAGGCAATGTCTAACCACCAACAACTACCTTAATAACTACTTCATTGGGATTGAGGATGGACCGTCCAACTTGGCATCTTTGCGATGTAGAAGACCCTTAGCACTGCCACTTGGATTAGCTAAACGGCCTGATGAATGGGCGCGGAGGACAACGCGAAGGATGGGGTGCATAACGGGAGTGGTGGCATCAAAACTATGGAGGCAAGATAGGAAGTGATGAGGTTTGAGAGAAAGAGGTTATAGGGAAAGACACACAGCAGAAAGCGATAAGTGAAGGGGGTAGGAGATGGGATTTAAGGGACATACTTTAGTGGGAGGCTGACATGGAAGAGAGCGGGACACATGGCAGGTGGTGAGTGGATGATGAGATGGGAAAAGGATTGCATGGTTAGGTGGAGAACAGATGGCAGGACGACACAACAAAGGGGGGGGCCCAGATTGATCAAACGCAGAACGATAGTGGATGTCCAGGTGGTCTGTGCGTCATTGATCCGGGCACTCGAATTGCAGTCGTCGGAGAGATGCGTCCTCGATTCCGAACCCCCCCCCCCTCCGCTTAAAGGTAGAAAGGCGAGGGGGGTCCGGAATCACCCTGCACATCATTGATCTGGGCACTTCGATCATAGCCGTTGAAGAGGTGCATCCTCGATTCCGGACCCCCCCCTCCGCTTAAAGGTAGAAAGGCAAGGGGGCTCCGGAATCCCATGTGCACCATTGATCTGGGCGCTCGAATCCTTGTCGTCCAGATTTGGCTTCCATTTAAACACGGACACATTGGCATCCCAAACTTAGGATAAGTGAGTTTTTAACTCATTTCTTCGCATTTTTACCCCTGCTACAAGAAAAATCGCTAACAAATAGTCAACTAGAGTTAATCATGTGGTAAAAAATAAGGAAAACTCCTCCAAGTAATCTAGAAATACTTTTGTATTGAAGATATCAACATCAAGTATTTTACAATCTAGAGGGTGTACTAATTCCCTCAATTCAAGGCGGGACTAGTGATGGATCCCTACATTGTGATTTCCTAGTTTAAAAATGAAATTAAATTCTTGTAAGAGAAACAACCACCTATAGATGAGACCCTACAAAACAATTGTGCTAACAAAGTAATTTAATATAGAGTCTTATGTAAAAAACATAAATTTCTCATGTCTAAAGCTATAAAAGGGCATACATAATGGCTAATCCTCCTCACTTTATGGAGATAAAGTGCAATATGCTTGAGACAACTTCGTACCAAAAACATAGATGGGATGATCTAAACACCAAAAACATCAACATGTGTATGGAAATTAAGCATCCAATTAGGTAAACCCAAGATTGGTGCACTCACCATATTCCTCTTTGTGATGTTAAATGAGGTGTCACACTCCTTATTCCACACAAACTCCTATGTTTTCTTAAGTGTAACGTCCCCCAGCCCAAACAAGGGACATTACGGTGTGAAATACTCATAAAAACGAAAATTCATGTTAACTAATTTAATTCTTTTACAGTTAACTAATTTCCTATAGCTTTCAGCTACAAGTTAAAAACAGATTTAGCTATTATTCTCTACCATTACATTGATGAATCTACAACATATTAAAATATACATGAATGCAACTAATAAACTTCATTACAATAGCATATAAAAATCTATTTTTAATACTCATAGTTCATTCACATCAATTAAAACTCATAATACAACAGAAACGAGATAAAAGACATCTTTTAACAATAGTTGTGCAACCAATTTATTGGGATGGACGTTCCACCCATAGACTGAGTGTTCCAAATCTCAACATCCAATCACCCCCGAGTTGAGGTTAGTAACCCACAAAAGAGGGTGGTCTCTCATAATCCACTCACATCTCATAAAAATCACAACCCACTGATATCTTTCTACATCTATCTCTATTTTCCACCAGCTCTCTTCCTCTTGACCTTCCCAACCCAAGGAATTTACCCCTTCACTGTTCTTAGTCCCTTGGGCATCCCATTCATTTATCAGGGTCTCTCTGGAACAGGCAACTAGGAATCTCTCAGCTAGGAACTCAAGGGAACTTGTTGCTAGGAAAAACTACTAGCAAACAACAACAAACACTTGTTGTTTTAGTGTAACTCACTTAGGATTTCACTCTTCAATATTGACAACCTGTCTCTTCAGTTTTCCACTCCAACTCACTCCAAATATGCTCCAACATGCTCTAGAATTCACTCTCTCTTAATGAACGAACTCCAAGCTCTCTTTGTTTCTCTCTACTTGTTGCTCATGCAAAAAAACTCAATGTGTAGTATTGTGGTCCCAACCCATACGAATTTCCTCCCTTTGGATTTCCTTTCTTGACTCACACTCTTCCCCGAGCTGATTTTACTCAACCCCCATGTTCCCAATAGCTTTGGGATGTGACCACTCACACCCACCCTCTTACATGTATTCAATGATTGGATTTGGAAACACTCAATCAGAAATTGGAAGGTTCATATAGCAAATAGAAAATGTAGGAAAATGGGTTGAATTAATATACATGGGTAATTCCCCCTTGGACCCCTCTTGGCCATTAATCTAGAATCTCCCCTCTCTTGTGGATTAGTTCAGCCCCAATATTTTTTCATGTCCCCTTAGTAGTTGGTATCACATTTTATTATTAAAAATTTAAATACAATTTGTATATACATTGCTTCGGTCGTAGCCACACATTATATCTACCTAAGCATTAATTAAACTGGGGATTATAGTGGGGATGTTACATTAATCAACCCTCCATAAGTTTTTTTATAGGGGCATAGCCCTTAATGAACTACATGCAATACCCAATATGCCTAAATGTTGACTATAAGATATAAATATTAGTGGGCATTGACATTCATAACAATGTTAGTTGGGTCAAAAAGAACATAATCATAACAGACCACATAGTCCAATAGTGTTTGGAAAGGAGTGTAGAAGATGCATTTATTTAAAATCATCAAAATTTTAAGCTATCAACACCTTTCAAACATAATAATAAGCATCACAACATGGTCCTTTAACAATTTTTACATTGTCCATTCATTCACATATACTACTAAAATATTGTGGATATAACGATTAAAATTTGCAAGGATGATTCTAGAGAACATGGAAACAACATTTTTCAACTTGAATGGCATCACATTGTAGTCCAAATACCCCATTTTTCCATGAAGGTCATCTTCGTTTTGTCTTTTTTACTGATGCATACTTGGTGGTACCCGAAGAACTCATCAATAAAGAAGTAAGCTTCCTTTCCCACAACATGGTCCAATATTTCATCAATAAATGGTGTTGTAAATGGGTCATGGATGCAAACAACATTAATTCCTCTAAAGTCAATGCACACCTTGATTTCTCTTGCTCCTAATTTTTTTTATGTTGAATCACAATTGGACTATTGGACTAATCTAATTAGATTCTTCTACTCTAAAAATGAGCCAAGATTATAGCATATGGTCTATCTCTTCTTTGACTTGTTTCTTGATCCTAAGATTTAATGAGAATGGCCTCTTTCTAATGGGATTGACATCTATCTTTGACTGTATTTTCATTTCTACCAAATCACCTCTTATTCCCTTCATTTCAATGAAATTCATTATAAGAAATAGGTCCACCTCTTCTCTAAGTAATTCCACAACCTTTGGCATGGTCTATTTGTCCCAATAGTCACCAACTAATGCAATCATGGTCTTATTATGTGCCAATATTTAACTATTTCATCAAATTTAAGTGCTCTTTGTATTTTCTTCTCCAAATGATTTGTAACCTCTTTCATGAATCATTCTCCTTCAATCTCTTTAAATTTGAATTGCCACAACTCATTGGGATTATCTTTGTTGT
Organism: Picea glauca; assembly: GCA_000966675.3. NCBI lineage: Eukaryota > Viridiplantae > Streptophyta > Pinopsida > Pinales > Pinaceae > Picea > Picea glauca. Next base: position 145,719 of record JZKD02S0011356.1, read on the forward strand.
CATCATATTGCTTCATCAAATGGGAACAACTCTTAGGTTTGGGGACCTCTAATCCTCTCCTAAAAATTATTGAATAACAGTAATTCAAACAAACCTAAGAATGTATCATGTAATCGTGGTTATGAAAAAGGAATTTCTTTATACTCTTGAGGGCATCTATAATATCAAGAGTCTTGCCCATATATGAGAAGGTTGCACAAAGGTGTTGGCATAACCCCATACCTATCCTTCATTTATTTTATTATATCTTCATGTAGGTACTAAGCCCTAAGGAAGGATCCAAGTGTATATAAAAAATAATGAGTCGGGAATTTCTCAAGGCACCCCTCTCTCAACCATATACACCTATGGATTAATCTCTCCTTGATAAATTTTGTATATCTTATATTGTTGAGTGTTTCACACCTTCACCTATGGTGGTGGGAGGAATCAATATCTTATATCCGACTGGATCACATCCCAATTTGGAAAGGGCTCTTTATAGACGTTCCACTAGTGGATTGGGATGGTCGTAAGCACAATTTCCTTGACTAGAACAAGTTTATATAATATATATAGGGCCCTAATATGGGTCAATTGGTTGTACCACCTCCATGCCCTCTTATTTGAAGGACATTTTCCCTTCTTCAAATTAATAAAGGAATCATTGGCACATGTCCATTCAAATCCCAAAAAAGTTGGTAAAGGGTCCTTATAATCTAATATTTCAATCATTTACAACTCCACCATTTTTCTAACCCTCACAAGGTCAACTTCAACATCTTATACCCTTATAGTGGGAAAATACTTATACTAGTTGAAGAAGTGAAAATAAAATAGGGAATAGGCCAATCTAGGGCTCCTCTTCATCTCCCAAGACTCATTTGTTGTGATATTTACATCATACCCCATATATAACGTGGCATCTCTTACCTCATGCCCTACAATATCCATAGTTAGTAAGAACTATTGGTCATATCATGTCTTCTTATTTATACTCACCATGTGGATATATCTCCAAGAAGAGGGGCATTAATATCATCCTACCCTCCTTCAATGAGCTACTTAAAAGTAATTCACAACCTCCAAGACATGTTCTCATTATCCAATATCCTAATTAAATCCCTAAGGAAATCATGGATGGACTCTAATGGACTTCCTCTTAAGTTGTCATGCTTTTCTCAATTTTTGGGCTACCAATAGGCCATAGGATAGAAAGTAGTTGACAAAGGAAAAACGCCCTCCTCAACAACATGGGTTCTCCCCAACATGAAGTCTCAATAAGACCTCACATTGTTTGGAATATGTAACCCATATAGATTCTATCTCATCAACCATCATTGGGTTTTAGTTATGAAAATGGAAATGTTTAATTCAAAATGCAAGGATGACTCTAATTTATGTGCAAGATGTTGTTCTAATATAAGTCTCCTAGCTATGAGAAAATAACTAAACTATTAAACAAAAAACCAAGCATACATTTGTAGCAACTTCATGATTAAAAATATATTGAGGAAATAGCAACAAAAATATACATGAACAATAATAAAGCTAAGAAATGTCTATAGATAAATTGTTGTTTATAGTCCTAAGTTTTACAACAAAAGAGTAAACATTCTTAGAGCAACAAAATTAAGAATATGAATTTCTAACACAGGAATAATTTATCGAAAAAAACTCAATCTTACAGCAATTATAACATTGTAGCAAATGATAAAAGTAGTTCATAGTTCATTCACCCTACTAGAATTAAAGCTCCTTGAAAAGTTGGCCTAAATTGGTTGTTGGGCACATACCTATTTTGAGAAGGAAGGTTATTTTTGGAGAAAAGGTATATTTTGGGGCACATTCCTATTGTTGGAGAAAATGTCTGTTTTGGGAAAGACCTAATTTTTTGAAAGAAAGACATAACATTGGATCACGTGCAACATGTGGCAAGAAAACAACATGCAAAAAAATAAGGAAAAACAACATGCAGGAGGAAAAGCAGCGTGGCCCATAGACAGAGAATCCTAACATTGATAGGGTTAGGGTTTTTAACAAATATTGTAATGGATATAAGCCATAAAGTAGTATAAATAAGGACCTATGAGGTCTAGGAAAGGTGTGTGTTTTTTGTTGTTGTTGTTGAGGTTAGTAGAGGAAAAGATAGTTGATTATTGTGATTTGTGGATTGTTGATTGTAGTAAGAGTCGTGTAAGGTAGTATTTGAGGGTTAGGTCACAGGATGAGGAGCCTGGTGTGATCTAGTCCGCCTCACAAAGGGTTCTTTCCCTCATCTTGATTGTATTACTAAATATGTAATGTGCACAGCGCAAGATTTTGTAGCAGAATATATAAAAGAGCATAGAGCCAGATCTTTATGGATGTATCCCCAGGAGGGGGTGAACCAAAGTAAACTTGTGTGTTATGTGTGATTGTTAATGAATGTTTAATTTATGTTGATCATTAGCTTATGGATGAATAGTTAAACTAGAAATGCCATCATGCATGCATAGGTTTAAATATGAATAAATCCAAGAAGTACTTGAATAACAAGGATAATGCATGAGGAAGGAAGAACACCATCACAAATCCCCACTCTTTCCTAGAATGAAAACACCTGAGTATTGTAGTCACCCATAAAATCTATCTTGGGTGAGACTGCGTTGTGCACCATGTGCGCAACACTTCCTTCTGGTTTTCCAGGAGGACCAATAATTTTTTAGGGTTTTTTTGGAAACCTGTTGAGATCCGAACTTGGGTCAGCCCAAGAAGAAGTGGAAGAGAAATAACCAACAAATGGTTATGTTGTCAGTTGAAACTTCCCAAGATTGAGTGGACAAGATCCATGGAAGAAAAGCACGAAGAATAAAAGTATAGAAGGGAATGTTTAGGCCATGGAATCCAACGAGAGCGAAGATTGAAAGATGGTTGGAAACAAAGGAACTTGAGTTTGCGCAGAAGGACAACAGAAGACCTAAGTTAACACTACGCAAATATCTTAACAAATACATGTTTAGTGATTTGCATGAGGTTTTTTTCTGTGACTTCCCACTTTTGTTGCAGGAGTGGTTATTGAGATTAAAAGAAAACCACCCTACAAATCGAATCAAACAACTAGAGTGGAATCCTATGGAAATCGCGTAGTTACAACAACTTAATAACAAGTTTACGCGCACAATATATTTATGGTTAGACAGTATTTTTACAGGGTTTATCACCGAATTTGTAGTAGTGTTGGGCCCCAACAACTCCCCCTAATTTTTACAAAATTTAAAGGGACCCCATTCGAATCTTGATAATTATAATGAGCTACAGAATCAACCTTTTCAAATAGTTCCATACCTTGGCTT
>JZKD02S0011356.1:149082-172972 GCA_000966675.3 Picea glauca
ATTCGAATCTTGATAATTATAATGAGCTACAGAATCAACCTTTTCAAATAGTTCCATACCTTGGCTTGCTTTGAGACAAACTTAAGACATTCACTATAGTATGAGACATTCATTATAAGAGTATATGTCAAAATTTAGAAACAAGCATAAAAATCTCAATTTAAACAATGACGTTAACTTTTATCAATTGTTTACTTTCATTTAAATTATGATTATGTGTTCTTTCTTTTTCTCATTAGAAAGTTTGACTGTTTTGAATAATGTGTTCAATACTTCATCAAATAATATCTTGGTTGGTTTCTCATTTTCATAAAATCATTTGGTGATATTAATTAATTAAATTCTTTTTTTCATTTTGCATCTCATTTCAAAATAAAATTAATAATAATAAAAAAGAATTATCTATGATTTGTTTGATTTTGTAAAAAACCAAAATTAATATTTTTCTCTTCTCCATTAACTTGAAGCTTCTAGAATTTTAAGATCATATTTGAAAGGAAATTATAAACAATGTTTGTTTAGAACTTATAGTTAGTTTAAATTCATTTTTTATTTTATTGTTCTATATTTTGTTTTATTGACAATTTTTAGGTTATTAATTTAGGTTTCTTTTTGTTTCACAGGTTTCTATTATCAAATATTTGATACGGATCTGATCATGGCTAGATTTTATCATTAAAATACGTTCAAGATGATTGATCCAAAAATAATATTGGATTGCTACAAATTATTTTATGAGCAACAACAGATAAAATTTGGAAAGACATCAAGATCAAACAAACAATTTTGCAGGACTGATTGCAGCCAAACCATGAGGAATTTGAAGAAATGGTTGAAAACCTAGAACACAAATGGACCCATTTACCTTCTACATAGAAATTGTCCCAAAAAAATGCACGAATTGAGAGATACTGATGTCTCTTTACGAGGGAAATTTTAGGTGGCGAAAATTAATAGTGATGCCCAGACTGTTCATTCATTGTATAAATATATGAGAAAGATCAAAGCCATGAGATGGAAGAATTGGAGAGGAGGATTTTTATCCTTTCTCTTTCGTAAACTTTTTTCTTTTCAAATGGAGTAATGGATGGTTGCAATCTTTGGGAGAATGGACGAGTATTTTCAAAGAAGAATATGGAATTCCAGGTTGCTTAATGGCTTTTGTCCTGTGAGTAAAATGGTTTTATTTTCATTATATTATCTTCATATTATTTGATTAATTGATTATGCATTGATTAAAATTAGTTTTAGTCTATATGCAGGAAAAACTGATGACACAAAAAGATGCACCTCAGTTCATCCAGATACCACCACCATACAATAATGCGAAGTAGCAATACAAAAATGTGCAGTCGCAGTATAATAATGTGCAGTCACAGTATAATCCTTTGCAATATAACCAGGTATCTTAGTACAATGCACCATGCGGAGATCGAGGTGGAGGACGACAAAGAGGAGGACTTGGATGATTCAAAGGACTAGTAGTGTGCCACAACTTCCCAAAACCAGGACATTATGCAAGGGATTGTCCACTCCCACCAGTGACATGTATGTATTGTCGTGCAACAGATCATGACACGGAATATTTTCCAACACTCTTAGGAAAGATCCAAAAAAAAAGAAACCAGAATAACCAAAATGTCTAATGGATTTCTGCAGAATCCAGGGATGATGGGAGAAACATAAATATAGTCACTCAAGGAGGATCTAAGATGGGAAATGATGCAGTACCACAAGCTCCATATCATCACCAATGGGTTAAGAATAACATTGAACCACATAATCATTTTGACGCATGCAAAGAAAAGGAAACATTTAAGGAAGCTAGACATGAGTGTCTCAAGTAGAATGTTGTGTTTACATCAATTGTGCAACAACCTCAAAACCCACCAATATATGGGATGCCATTCTCAATGTGTTAGCACTAGAAGTCACCTTCATATTGCGTTGAAGGTAAGCCCAGTACCCATCATTTTATATGTCACGGTTGGTTTTAAAGAGGTCAAATGGGCGCAGACTCAATGATAATAATGTTCTAACTCAGAAATTTGGACTAGCATGCACAAGCATTTGAGGTCTGGAATCAACTTTATTCAGTAAGTTGGAGTAAGAGTGAATAAAGGGAAGACTTTGGTGAGGAGAGTGTAGAGGTCTTCCATGGACATCAGGTCTTCTAGCAGCCTAAGGAGGAAAAACTTAAACACAAGATCCTCTTAAATTCAAATCTCAAAGAAACTGAAAGAAATTATAACAACACTATAATCAAACATCATCATAATACAGTTACAACAATTGATGTGAATCAGTCATTCATGAACTCTCTTAGTATCAGAGGAAAATAATATGGAGCAAGAAAACTGACTTAGATTAACCAAGATGTCTCAAAAACAAATACATAACCAGAGAACCAATGTTCTTCATAAAAATATTACAATAGCAGGGAGCCTAGTTCAACCATTCCCCCCTTAAAAATATATCAAAATGACTCCTATATACTCAAAACAATTCTCCACTGGTAGTGGAGGCATGCCTGAGTCATTACATTCAAGGCTTTACATCTGCATGTTCTATAGCAGACTGGACATGCATTCTTCTGTCAAATGCGAGCTTCTGTCAGATGCAATCATGCTTTAGCAGGGGCCAACAGAAGAGTCGGCTTGCTGACAGTCCTTTGGGATTTCCATTTAAGTGGTGAGATGAGGTTTCACCAACCTTCCTCACCTTCATTAACTAAACCCTCAATATTGGGATGAGGCTTAGTGTCTAGGGGGTGGCCATGCACTACTCTCGGATTGGATATTATATGATCACGTGATTGTGGGGCTTTCAAAAGAGTTTTGAACTCACACCATTTTTGGGCCCGCAATCCACCGCCTTTTTCCACGTATCACTTTCACCAAACCATGGTTTCAATTGTGGGACCGCTCAATAATTTTATCGATCGAGAAATTTGTGTCCCTGCAATGAAGCAAGGTCATTGATTTGGATGAAATCTGCAATCTGGGCGCACCTGCTAGATTTAGCACTACTGCCAATCTTAACCGTCTGCCAACTTTAGAATCCGCCAAGTTGTGCCCTGGGGGGGGACGCTACTTTTGACATTGAACAATAATACCTCCTGGAGTGATATATTTGATGATGCAGGACAGTCTGGATTCAGATGGTTGTGATCTACTTAGGGACTTCGGGCCTTTGGGACTTCAACGCTTTTCATGGCGTTATAATTCGTGCAATTCTGAAACTCTGAATACCTGGGGGCGCTAATCTAATCCTCACAGGGGATATCCACCATCGCAAAAATGAGCCCGCTTGTTTGTATTTTAAGCCTGAAATGATATGCTCTGTATGTTGTGCTCGAACGCTTCCTACGGAGACCACAAAATTGGATGACCTTCTACCCTTGACAACTATATGTGATAACACAATGGACCATACCAATAAAGAACAACCTCTAGAGCAAGTAAGTACCATAAAGACTTTTCTACAATCTTGTGTTAAGTTATTGAATGACCCATCATCTATTAATGTCTTACAAGATATGCTAGAAAGATGTAACATAGAGGTGGAAGGGAAGTTAGAACAGAAAATAGTCAATCATCTCCATACAAGAAGAAGGACAAGCAAAGAATTTAGACTGAATGCCAACATTGGGGATTTCAATATGGGTGATGTTATATTTGATTTAGGATATGAAGTAAATGTCTTACCTAAGAAGACATGGCAGTGCATGGGGGAACCCACCCTAGGCTATTCACATGTTCAGTTGAAACTAGAAAATCAACACAAAGTGTTACCTATTGGAAAGCTTAAAGGTGTGACAGTAGATTTGGATGGAGTGCACACTATGGAATATTTTGAAGTATAATATATAGTGGATGGAACAACACCTTACCCAACCTTACTTGGATTGGATTGGGCATTCGACAATTAGGATATAATCAACCTGAAGAAAATAAAAATGACTTTTGAATCAGGTGAATATAGATTCATCACACCATTGGATCCTTCAGAAGGAGAAAGGTTTGTAGAGGCCACTTGTTTGGATCTGGAAGAAATAAATTAGTGGTACAGAACCACCACATGAAAAGAGGATTATTTTAACCCAATTACAGATGGGGTAATTAGATGGAGAAGCATTACATCATGTGCTTCTGACTCAAACAGAGATTTGGAGAATTGGTAACAACAGTTACATGAAGTTTCCACAAGGAGGTGTGCAAGAATAGATCATGTGGTAAGATGGGTTGGTACAGAGATAAGAGAACCTCCCATCTTTCATGGGCTAAATGACTTAGGGTAATTCTTGAAAAAATATGAAGACAAAGTGTTAGCAAATTAGAGGCTCTTATCCCTAGATATTGCACTCAAGGAAACACCTGCAAGATGGTGGGGTGTGCACAAAGAAACAATTCAGGACTAGTATCATTGTAAATGACTATTGTGCATTAGATTTAGCATAGAATAGGGGAGAAATAAAATGAAAAGGTATGATGGACAAGGAACACCAGTGGAACACTTGGATAAGTGCAAGACACGATGGAGGATGACACCACCATAGGAATGGCCTCATCACTTTATGCATACATTGAAAGGAATCCCAAGGAACTAGTATATAGATCAATAGATGCATAGAGGCATTACAGAATGGGTAGGATTGCAACAAAATTTTGTAGTAAACTTCTCATTTGAACATGAGAACCTGGACATTGACTCAATGCTCAAGATGATATGGGGAATGATATTTTTTGATGAACCAGAAGTTGAGATCATGACAGAATATCAATAGCAAAACAGACATACGGTCAAAGAGATACTTTCATGTTATCATGTCGAAGACGAAGCACCAGATGAAGATGATCTGTGCAACATTCAGATCACATAGATTAAGGGAGAAAGAGAGGTGGAAGTTCCATCTCTTGAGTCACAATTATTTGTTGCACCAATAAAAGTTAAGAAATTCAACATTGGGACGAATGAAAATCCTAAAATGGTGAGTATTGGAAACTATTGGGATGAGAAAATAGTAGAAAGAATAACAGAGTTACTACGCGAATACAATGAACTATTTCCAACAACCTTTAAAAAGATGAAAGGAATAGAAGGGGAGTTGGGTGAGATGAAAATACCCCTCAAACTTGAGGCTAGACCTATCATGAAAAGACCTTACATACTGAATCCAGTGTATAAGAAGAAAGTAAAAGCAAAAATTGATCGAATGTTGGAAGTTGGTATTATAGAACCAGTAGAGGACTCTGAATGGATCAGTCCTATGGTAGTCCAAGAAAAGAATCAAGGGGGGATAAGGATTTATGTGGATTTGAGGAAACTTAATGATGCTTTATTACATTACCCTTTCCTTAACTCTTTTACAGATGAGGTCTTAGAGAATGTGGGAGGCCAGGAAGCATATTCATTCATAGATATATTCTCAGGTTACCATCAGATTAAAATAGCTCTAGAGGACAGATATAAGACCACTTTTTCTACAGAATGGGGATCCTACCAATATACATACATGCCATTTGGGTTGAAGAATGGACCAACCATTTTTTCAAGAGTAGTCATAAATGATTTCAAGGAATTCATACATCAATTTCTAGAAGTATATCTAGATGACTGGACTATATATAGTCTTTTAAAAGACCATGTAGAAGTGTTAATACTAATGCTCGAAAGATGCAGGCAATGTCAAATATCATTAAACATCAATAAATTCATTTTTGGCACACCTTTTGGAATATTTTTGGGACATATAGTGTGTAAACAAGGTTTACTAGTGGACCCATCTAAGATTGCAGTCATTGTGAATTTACCACCACCAAATGTAGTGCGCCAATTAAGGGAAACACTAGGACATACAGGCTATTACAATAAATTTATAAAGGGGTATGCATAGATTACTACAACAATGGAAAAATTGTTAAATAAGGACACCAAATTTCAGTGGAACGAGGATTGTCAGAAAGGATTGGACACTCTAAAGGAAAATATGGTGACAACACCTATATTAGTATTTCCAGATTGGGAAAAGACATTTCATATACACGTAGATGCATCAGCTATAACACTTGGAGAAATTCTGGTGCAACCAAGAGCAAAGGACTTAGACCATCCTAATTACAACACCACAAAAAGAGAAGGCCTAGACATGGTATATGCACTTCATAAATGCAAGAACTATTTACTGGGTAAACACTTTAAAATGTTCACAGACCATTCTTCCCTTAAATATCTAGTCAATAAGCCAGTGTTGGGGGGGGAGGATCTGTAGATGGCTATTATTATTCCAAGAATTTGATTTCGAAGTGATATTCAAACTAGGGAAGTTGAATGCAGGACTGGATCACCTATCAAGGGTAACTAATGGAGAATAAACTACTAACTTGGAGGACAACTTCCCTGATGCACATTTATTTTCATTACAGGTAGTTGATGAATACTTCATTGAAATTGTTGAATACTTAAGTACATAGGTTGCGCCACAAGATTTTAGTACTGTGTAGAAGAAAAATCCAGTAGTCATAGTTGCAGACTATCAACTCATTGCAAGACACTTATATAACATGGGTGCAGATAGCATTTTGAGGAGGTTTGTATTGAAACATGAATGACCCAGAATTTTAGTAGAAGACCATGAAGGTATAGTTGGAGGACACTATGCAGGAAAAGTTACCACGTAGAAGGTATTGCCTACAGGATTATGGTGGACAATAGTCCATAAAGATGCCAAGGAATACTGCCAGCAATGTGATGTTTGTCAAAGGGTTGGAAAACCCAACAAAAGGGATGATATGCTTCTAATACCACAAGTGACTCTGTAGGTATTTGACAAATGGGAAATAGACTTTGTTGGACCTATTAATCTACCAACAAAAAGGTCAGGATCTAGATATATCATTACTATGAATGAATACTTAACAAGATGGGTAGAAGAAGCACCCTTCAAGGACTGCAGCGCAGAGACAACAACACACTTCCTATTTGATCAAGTGATCACCATATTTGGATGTCCCATGATTTTAATGAGTGACCAAGGCACTCATTTTATTAATAATACCATCAAGGCTATGACTGAGGAGTTTGAAGTCTTTCACTAGAAGAGTACACCATATATTCCTCGAGAAAATGGAACAGTAGAAGATTTCAATACGATTTTGGAAAATGCATTGACTGAGATCTGCCATGTTAACAGGGATGATTAGGACTTGAAAATACCATCATTATTCTGGGAATATCAGACCACATGCAAGAATTTGGTAGGAAAAACACCGTTTATATTGGTGTATGGACAAGAAGCAGTGGTGCCATTAGAAGTTCTGGTACCTGGTCTGTGCGTAGCAGCAATTACCAACATGACAGAAAGAGGTGCAATATAGGAGAGGCTAAGCCAACTAATGGAGATGGAAGAGGACAATATTTTGGTAGGATTTCACCAGGAAGTACATAAAGCAAGAGACAAAGCCTGGAATGAAAAACATATTAAAAATAAGATTTTTAAGGAGGGATACCTAGTTCTTCTCTATGACAACAATTTTTTCCAACACCCTGGTAAGTTTAGAATGCATTGGCTAGGACCATATGAAGTAAAGACTCTCAAAGATGGGGGAGTTGTGCAACTAAAAGACTTGGAGGGAACAGAACTGAAAGGAATGATGAACGATAGTCGACTGAAAATGTACAAGGACAATCGACCTACTAACCCTTAAAAGTTATAGCGCAATAAGAAATGCATGTATATAGTGTACTATAGCAGAGATTAGGAAAGAAAAATAATAAAAATGGGAAAAAGAAGAAAAAATGAATACAAAAATAGGAAAAGAAGAAAAACACAAAAAGAAGCAGAAGTGGATTGAACTGCAGGAAAGTGAGAAAAAATTTGCATGCAATAATTACCGTGACAAACATCGGAAGACAATGCATAGGAAAAATTACACTCAACACAAATGCACACAAAAAGTGAAAAACATCTGTGATCGAGTCTATAAAGTGAGAAAAGAACGTGGTCGTTCAACACTTAGTGAGTTTTTAGCACAGAGTGAGATACAAAGTGAGTGCCCTAGATAGAACTATATGAAGAAGCAAGTGAGTCTACGAATTGGAGAGAAGATGACCCCACCCAAGTTTGGTGCTCCGGGCCAATATGTGCGGGTTACCCGACATGGCCAATGGTACAAGGAAAGAATGAGACAACCCGAGAATGTGGTCGAGCTGGAAGATTCCACCACTTCAGACACAAAATTGATCAGCCCGACATGGGTTGAAGAGGAAACATTAAAATCATCGCAAGAGGATGTAGGGCAGAGTTCTGGGGCCCGAAATAGTATCCTGAACCCTAACCTTGAAACGCCCATGAAACCTGATGGAATGATGGGTCGATGACATAGACACAAAGGATAGGAGGTGGTGGTTGTTGTCACAGGGGTAGACCCAGGGTTCAACACTTCAACAACGCACCAATAAAACCCTAACTATTGGTTCTTTCGGCAACACCTGGGAAGCAGATGAAGTCTCACCCGAGGTAGAGGCAGGGGTGGTTGCAAGACTCAGGTGTCTGCAACCTTAGTTGGGACACAGATCTGTGATTCTAACACTTAGAAAACACTTTAGCATAGATCATACATTTGTATTTAACCCTCATGGCACTCCACAGATGGCGCAGAGCACCGCAACATTCACTTAGAACTAGGTTAAGTTAGCACTTAGCAACAACAAAATAGGTCTAGCACTCAACACTTTCATATATGTCAGATCTACACCCATACATCTAAGAAGCACAAAGAAAAGTAGATCTGTCTAACTATATCATAGCAAAGAACATAGAATAATCATATCAAAGAACAACACATGGGAAGAGACAAACACATTAGGTCGAGGCACCGAGAACAACACACAGGTTTATCATGGTTCACCCCCACCCTGGGGCTATTTCAACAAAGTCTTCTTCTTTATTAGCTTTGGTCAATATGGTTACAACACAAAGCTCAAACTTGTACTCTACATAGGATAGGAGATCTGCGTGCACCTCACCAGATCCTCCTTCCTCGAGTAGATCTAGCACAGAGCCTTCTTACAATCCATGCACTCAACACTTACATCACTTGCACTCAGCTCTGCAAGTCGGTCACACAGTATACACAAAGCCTTTACTAGCACTTAGTTTATTTCCCTCTCTTACATTGCATAGCTACTTATTTATACTTTAAAAAATAGGCCTAAACATAGGTAAACCCATGGGCTGACATCCCATACCCATTACATTATCCCCCAAAACCCAAAAAGGACCCAAGAAAGGGGTCTAGCTTCCATGATCTCCGCTTCGCATTGCACTCCATCTTTGACAAGCTGTCAAAGTTCCAAAAACGGTCAAATATGACCAAGTGTTTCCTCAAACTTGGTCAAGGGCCAACAGGCCCCCAACACTCACTTGTGACTCATTCTGAGTCACTTCGATTCGGGTAAAGTTTCCTCAAAGGTCTCGAGCTTGGCTCGAGCTTCTTCAACTTTTCTTTGTGCTACTGCTTCCTTCTCAGTGAACTCCTGAAAAACCGCTTCACTGATAGGCCCTTCCATTTGTTGCTCGAATATAACAACTACTTGTTCCAGTAGTGTTCCTTGGCGTTCAATTTCTTCAAACAGTATACAGGCCTCCTCCTAGCTCGGTTGGATTTTCTGGGTGACTTCCATCACTCTGTTATGCATGGTAAGAACAAGTTGTTGGGCAGTTCATTGTTCCTGGGATCTCTTCATCCTCTCAATAGGTGGCAGGAGCTTAAGCTGTGACTGTACTGTATCTATGTGCTACTTCACTTCCTGGAGTTGGGACTCCAGTTTCTTCAACTCTGGGTCTTCATATAGTTTCTCATATATCTGCGTGCTTTTTCTACTTATTTGCTTGCATTATGCAACAATTTTTCTAATTCTCTCGACTCCACTCTGAGTGTCCAATTCCCATTGGTCGCGCACTTCTTGTGGATTTGATGGTATGGTCTGAAGCTCTAGTTCCATGACCCTTTGTTGAAGCTACTGAATAACTTCAGCCAGCTTCATCACTTGACACTCTATGGGCTCTTCGACCTTCTTCTCTAAGCTGGTCACAGAGCGAAATGCTCTGTTGATTGCTTCTTCAATTCTGATCTGCTTCACGAGAAGCTACCCTTTCTCTTTTTGGACCTTCACTCAGTCTTCTTCAAATTTTGCTTGGAGAGCATTCTTCTCTTATTGCGTTGCTTGACGTTTCTCAATAATTTATTCCTGTGCCTTCTTGAGGGCCTAGGTGGCCTGTGCTTTTTTTTCCTAAGCACGTCGAAGGTGTACTTCGATAGTATCAACAATCTTGCATATCTGGATTGATTCATCTCCTTCTTTTGTTGTCCCTTCTGGGAGAGGCATAGTAGAGGTTGCTCATCTATACTGGAGTGTCTGTTGTACTCCTTGGAGAGCAATCTCAATCTGGCTATACATATGTTTCTTCTTCACTTCCTTATTTTCTGTTATTTCCTTTGAAGCATCATTAACTGATGCAACAATGAAATCAAATTCATCCAACGTGAGGGCAGTTCGCATCTTAGTTACAGGGGTTCTGGGTTTCTTTCTGGAGGAAGACTTCAGAGGTGAAACCTTCCTTTTCTTGGATGAGTCTACTTCATCCCTAGGTGGTGGTGCTTCGACTTGTTGTGGCTCATATTCTTTGCCTTCTTCATCATCACCTTCTTCATCTGGCGTAATGGAAGTCGTCCTTATAGATCTGATATCTATATCCTGAACCTCTTCGGGATTCTTCATCTCCTTGTATTCTTTGCTCTACTAGGCCCAGGTGTATCTTGCACAGCTTCTGGGCTATCGGTGTTTGAAATTTCTGAGGGGTCTACTGAAACAAGGAGGTCCACCAACCACTCCTTGGTGATCTCTTCCAAGTCTTCTTATGTCAACTTATAGTAGGACTAGAGATGTTCTTAGTGTTCATCAATGCGTGGGGTTAGGTATATAAAATGGTGGTCCACGTTGAACTTTATCAGAGGTTGAAATCTTTGTAAAGTGTTTGGGGTTATGCATGGTTCACTCCTTATGGATGTTTTTAGTTGATTATAATATACGTGGAAAATGGCATTCGATTTTCGTTGCTTGCTCATGTCGTTCAAGTACCACAAGGTACTGAACTTCGCAGCTAGTGGCTCAAAAGGGTCAAGGTCTAAGAAATTTGCACCTTCTGGTAGCTCCCATGCAACAAAGGCGATCAGTATCAGGAGCCAGCTAAAATGGAATTCATGCCCCTGATCCTGAGCTTCTCTACATTCAATCTCCAGTTGATTCACCAGGTACTTCACCCAGTTCATCTGTAGTCCCTCTGTGCACTTTCCTGCGAGGTCAACTACGAAGCCTGATACTTGTGTTAGTCAATTCTTATGTACCAACTTCCATGTGATTAGTTGGCATGCGAGGCATACTACGCCACTTTCAATAGAAGCTACATTGTAGCCTCTCGCACCTTTCTCAACATCGCCATAGGCCTCTTTTATCTTCTGCGCAAGAATGCGGTCTGCGGTTCTTCCAAGATAGTACTCATGGAGATCAGGGCCCTACATGTTGAGCCCAGTGATCCTATTGATTAATGTCGGATCAACAGTTATGTTATGATCTAACCACATGTATCCTCCGTGGTAACTTTCTAGTAGTAACTTTACACAAGCATTCACCTTCTGGTGTCTACAGAAGTGCAGTATTTTCATAACGTTTAGCAGAGTAGACTGCGCAAGGTTCATCGTCCATTGTTGCAGGACGAGCTTCGAGTTCTTTCCCTTATTTTTCATCAAGTACTTATACGGGGCAAGCATCCTATAAAATTTATGGACCCCCAGGTTGAAGTCACAAAACTTCAACGCTGTAACCTTGTCTTGATCTGCGCAGTAGGTGCATACTCCCTTTGGTAAATATGCAGTTACTAGGGTATATTCAAAATCTCTAGAGACACTATCCTTGTTAATATCACTGCTCAGAGGGGTATGTAAGCTGGTAGAATGGATGGTATTAACTTTGTGTTGGCAATGTCATCCTTATGCTTAGTTCTCCTCTCTGCGCTGGCTCGAGATGTTCCAGCTCGAGCAGTCGACAGGGAGGCTTGCACTCCTCTCATTGATGAGGCTTGGAATCATGTAGACATTCTTCTTTCTGATATGACTCTCTCAGTAATTAAACCGAGAAGTAATTCTATGACGGATTCCTAAAGCGCGGTGAGCTCGTCGGACATACACACTCGGGAAAGATAAGAAAGGTCATGATGATCTCAAAACACTGCACTAGGGTGAATGATCTACTTGCAATGATTACTGTATACAATTAGGAGTTCTGCAGGCTTCGAGTTTTCAGTTGGAAAAAGTGTTCTTCGTGAGTGGCATGACGAGCTAAATAGGAAATTCATCAACTGTCTAGTTACAATGGGTATGAAGATTTCATGAATGTTGATCCATCCATTATGGCATGGTCCAATAGTCTAGTGGTGATCCTTTAATGATTTTCTGTCCATTCGGGGTGGAAGTTGAACGGGTATATCGGTCCAACAGCTATATTGTTGCACCATGGCGAAGTGCCAGATGTCGTTGTTTTGATATCTCGACGAATCTCAATTCTTGTGATTTTTCCTTCTGCGAAGTTTCACCCGGAAACTTCTGTAACTTTTCAATCTTGGCTCTCTTCTTACTTATATTCCTAACCTTCTTCCCAGTGAGCTTCGTCTCGGTCATCCTTTTTCCATTATGAGTCTTATCTTCTCTCGACATAGTCACTTCGTGTTGTTGAGGTTCTTTCTTCAGATCCAAGGGTAATACTCCTTCCTCATATGGATTAGGTATTTTGTTCTTCTATGGTTCCTCTAATTCTCTTATAGCTTCGACATCCAGGTCCCTGGTGTTCAATAGATGAGATATATTCTCTTGTTCCTCCATCAAGTAGGCAATCCTTCTAGTCATAAATTCCATGAGTTCTTACTTCTTCTATTCTAGGGCTTCCTTTTCTTCTTTTCTCCAGATCTGGTCTTTTTCAATCCAAATCTTACCTAACAAAGCTGGAAATGGGGCATGTTCCTCAATAAATCTAATGACTTCAAACTCTTCCTCTGTCGAAGCTCCATGGGTACTCATAGCTATCTGGGTAATTCTGCCACATAGGGTTACCATTTTTCCTTTAAACACCCCTATTATTCCTAGTGAAGGAACCATAGCAGGCCTTCCTAGGGTTTCCCAAGTACTTTATGTCATAATGTTCATCTGTTTTCCCTCATCTAGAGCACAGTTGATGTCAAAGTCTCCTATTCTTACTTCGATTTTCTCCTTTTCTTTGAAGATCTATGACAAACTGGCATCTTTATGTTCATTTAGGGTTTCTTTCATTTTCAGTAACATAATCTCTGATTCTTTCTAGGGTTCTTCTATAATCTTAGTCTCTTGACCTTGCTCCATATTCAGCTTTTCAAGTCTAGTAATCATACTAGGGCAATCCAGTACTTCATGGTCCATAGCCTTACAACAGAGGCAACTAGGGTTTCTCCCAGGGCATTCCTTAGCAAGATGTCTTGGTCTTCTACAACTGTAAAAAATATTTAAGCCTCTCTTCCTCTTCCATGATCCCCAACTTTTCTTGTACTACACACTAGGATCATGATGGCTAGCCTACAAAAAATTCTTTCTAGGATCCTGCATCCATTGGTTAGTCCAAAAATTATTTCTATGCATAGGTATAACATATCTTTCATTATTTTTATCAGATATATTCATATCAAACGTTCTTTCATCTAACAATGCTCTAGTTTTCAAGCTAGGACAAAATCTATCAAGCATACCTAAATCCATACTTTAGAAGCAAAATTTTCTGCTTCTTTTACTTCTATAGATTACAAAGCTTCCAGATCTAAGAACTTTTAACTATGCTTACCTTTATCAAAGCACGGAGCTTACAGATCTTACCTCTTTCTATAGATTTGACTTAGAAACTTCCACTTTAACCTTTATTAGAGAACAAAGCATTCAGATCTGACTTCTTTTCTTCAGATCTGTCCTTCCTTCTTTAGCACGGAGATTTTCGGATTAGGTGGATCACTATGCACTAGGGAATAGGTCCATGCACAGAGTTGTTACAATTTCAGGATGGAATTTCTGCATAAAGCTTCTTATTCCTCAGTTTGCAGCAATCACAGTTCCAGGTCCCAGTAACGGAATCATTTGTTGGCACAGGGTCAAACCCAGGGTTCAATGATTCAATAGCACACCAACAAAATCCTAACTACCGGCCCTTTCGGCAACACCTGTGAAGCAGATGAAGTCTCACCCGAGGTAGAGGTAGGGGTGGTTGCAAGACTCAGGTGTCTGCAACCTTAGTTGGGACACAGATATGTGATTCTAACACTTAGCAAACACTTTAGCATAGATCATTCATCTGTATTTAACCCTCATGGCACCCCGCAGATGGTGCAGAGCACCACAACATTCACTTAGAACTAGGTTAAGTTAGCACTTAATAACAACAAAATAGGTCTATCCCTCAACACTTTCATATATGTCAGATCTACACCCATACATCTAAGAAGCACAAAGCAAAGTAGATCTATCTAAGTATATCATAGCAAAGCACATATCATAATCATATCAAAGCACAACACATGGGAAGAGACAAACACATTAGGTCGAGTCACCAAGCACAACACACAAGTTTACCATGGTTCACCCCCAGCCTAGGGCTACGTCCACAAAGTCTTCTTCTTCTTTATTATCTTTGGTCAATCTGGTTACAACATAGAGCTCAAACTTGTACTCCGCATAGGACAGGAGATCTGCGTGCACCTCGCCAGATCCTCCTTCCCCGAGTATATCTAGCACAGAGCCTTCTTATAATCTGTGTACTCAACACTTGCACTCATCTCTGCAAGTCGGTCACACAATATACACAAAGCATTTACTATCACTTAGCTTATCGCCCTCTCTTACATTGCCTAACTACTTATTTATACTTTACAAAATAGGCCTAAACATGGGTAAACCCATGGCCCAACATCCCATACCCATTACATTATCCCCAAAAACCCAAAAAGGACCCAAGAAAGGGGTCTAGCTTCCACGATATTCACTTTGCGTTGCGCTCCATCTTTGACAAGCTGTCGAAGTTCCAAAAATGGTCAAATATGACCAAGTGTTTCCTCAAACTTGGTCAAGGGCCAATAGTGGTCGAGGATATCACCGACTGGCCTAAATTTGAGAGGGAAGAAGAGGATGCAAAAATAACAGAGGCAAGACCATCTGTTATTGGGAAGAAAAGAAAGGCACGGGACACCACAGACATCACACTCCCATATCTCCCAGACGTAGTGGTCACTGTGGACGATATGATGGTAAAGGTACCAAAACTTAGGTACTCAGACCACGATGTGCGTGATGCAACCAAATTCCCAAATTTGGCAGAAGAGACTTACCTAGAAAACACAGGGGAAATTAGACCCCTGGGTAAACCAATAATAGAGCCCGCATAGTGGATAACGAGGATGTACAACTCTGACATAATGAACCTTTTGGATATACCACACTTCAAGTGTGGTAAAAATGTCGGGATCTGCATCAAACAATTATTTTCCCACATACATGGAGACATAACTTGGATGGATAGGCCAATACAGCTAGATGTGGCATTGAAATCCAAGATCATAGGACTATCTATAGTTGGTGCACAGCCAAAGGACTAGTTGAATAACAAGGAGCACGAGAAGGAAATCGTCGAGTTGGTCAAAGAAGAGTTTGACACCAGTCGGGGCAACAGGGGCATTGCGCTCAAGGATATTAATGACAATGAGACAAGGTTTGACAACAAGCTTATGGCTTGCAAGCTACTAAGGAAATGCAGAAAAAAAAATAATCTCCAGCAGGAGTTATAGCAGTAGTCACACAGTGCGTGAAATGAGTGATGTTAATTTGGGCACCATACCTGATGAACCAATTTTGGGTGGATTGTAGAGATGTGAAAGATAATGGAACTGAGTTCCATTACTCCTGGCTTATCATTCTTATAGATTTGGAAGGATGGTAGGAGATAAAGTTTTTATCTTTCCTGGATAGGAAAGGAAAATGTTATGTTGCCCGGTATGAGTCCCTCTGGAAGGCTAAGGAAAATAAAAATCAACAAGCTAATAACACATTTTTTGCAATGTTGCTATAACAAATACAACAATGTATAGCCAATATGTGGTACATACATGTGGAGAAAATACAAGAAACAAAAGGGATAGCCTTGTTCAAGGCATCCAGGTACCACATGTGAGTCCAAGATGTAAGGGATCCAAAGAAGGCATGGTTGAAAATGCAATATTGTGTCACCAAGGAGGAATTTGACTGGATAATTAAAGATTGGCCTGCGCAGTGGAAGATGCTAGTAACAAAATGAGAAACAAGGCAAACCACGACGCAATCCTCCAAGCCTAAATAAAGTTATGAAGTAGGTCCCTCAACAAAAACAAACATCCCATCTGATAACATTAGAAAGGATACAGCACAGAACCAGTCATCCGGAAGCAGCGCAGTACCAAAAATACCAAGGAGGACAACAATAGTGACAAGGAGAGATAGCCAGCCACAAACCGAAAAGGGGGATACATCACAGGTTGGTGAAGAGAGGGTCCAGGTTACAACAAGGGGGGTGTATCCCTCACAGTAAACAAGGAAACCAAGGAAAAAAGAGGAAGTATGTCACAGAAGAACCAATCGTCACCCTGATAGAGGATGATGTTGAATTCATCGCAAATAAGGTCCAAGACAAGAAGGAAGAGACGGTATGTATTGCAGTGGCACAAAGAGAAGAGATCATGTCCAAGCTCATAGAAGTCCATGAAACTCTACAACAACTATGGATTCAAGCAAGACCACAGGCCACTATGCAACAATAGGAAAAGACACAGCGACCCCCTATGTAGAAAGAAGGAGAGAAGACAGTACATCTTGTAGTACAAGGGAGGGAGACATTCACAGTCACTCACCAAATGATCAGAATGGATCATGAGACTGCATAGAAACCCATGAGGGAAGTGGAGCAATTTGAAGTCATAATGGAACATATACCCACCAAGGAACTATATGGACTCTAGACCAACATAATGCAAGAAGTGCAATCCCGAGCCCACACATATGTGACTAACTTGGAGGTGGGAAGGGGACTCACCGAAATGTTACAAATAACATGTGACCGACTAACCTCGAAGAAAGAGTAGGAGAAAGAACACGCGGAGAAACTAGAACATGGATTAACAATGGTATATGATGGCATCCTAGATAGTGCACAAGCACCATAGAGGAGTGTAGAGGAGAAGATAAAAATGATTTAAAAACAAACTGATGCATATAAGTAGGAAATCGAGGAGCTCAAAGAAAATCTTAATCCTACTGTTGGGCTCTAAATATGTCCTAAAAACAACCTCTATGCATCAACCAAAGGTAGGCGCTTGCACAAGCGTTTTACTTGTTGCCCATGTAGGTTCTTACCTTCTGTTTTCAATACCCAACCTCTAGAGATGCAACACCTGTAAAGGAATAACAATCATAAAGGGAACGACAGTTGTTCTATTTAAAGGAACAACACGACGTACAAAAGGAACAACAATCGAAACAAAAGGAATAACAGTCATTAAATTGGGCCGAACTAATGTTGAATTAATTGCATTGTAGTATTTACCCAACTATCTAATTTGTCAACCCGGGGTTCGTAAAATGACGAAGCACACACAAAGTATATGAAATATTGAAGCGGGACTAATCTAATCTAATGTTTAAGATACAATTGAAATTGAATCATTAATCTAACACACGACTGAAATAGAATCATTAATCTAACACACGACTTGGAATTGAATTAATCTAGTTGCATAAATGAAATTAATCTAGGAATGAGAAATTGTGTGAAGGAATTAATCTAGAAATGGAGAAAACCATCACAGATCCCCACTCTTTCCTATACTGCAATCATCTGAGTATTGCAGTCACCCATAAAATCTATCTCAAGTGAGACTGCACTATGCACCCTGTGTGTAGCTTTGCCTTCTGGTTTTCCAGGAGGGCCGATAGTTTTTGAGGGTTTTGTTGGAAACCTATTGAGATATGAACCTGAGTCAGCCCAAGAAGAAGTGGAAGAGAAATAACCAACATTGGCTTCTCATTAGTCAAACTTCATAAAAGAGTTTGGAAAATTGTTAGCACAAGAAAAATCCCTTTCTCATTTTTCAAGATTACATTTATAGATTTACAAGAGTAATTTCCAGTTGGGTTGTTGAGTTCCTTTCTTGGAATTTATACCTGTTGAACTCCCCCTTTTATTTTATTTTATTAGAATATGTTTTTACATTTAAAACAACAATTTGGAACTATCTAAGAGTCATAGTCGATCATGGGATTTGTCTTTAAAGTAAGATATTCACACTTCATGTTGTGAAGATATACCCAATACACACCTAAAAATAAACTACTCATATGCCATTAGTTCTCTTGGCATGGGACCCATGTCATTATTAAGTGTGTTGACAAATGAATTAATTAAATTAATGTCCCTTGAAGTAACTAAGATGTGTTCCTTTAGCACTTCCTTTGTGATACTCAGGGTCATTCCTATGGAAATCCTCATTTTTTTTATCACTTCCAATTCTTTCATGCAATCAGTAGTTGTTTGTGGTGCATCTGATTGACCAAGCGACATAAAATGGCATATTTCAATCACTTTCTTGGCTACCTAATGTAGCCTCTAGAATTTTTTGAATGACGTGGTAACATCATTTTCAAAGGATACGATTTTTCCTTTACAATTGGCCAATGTGGCATAATTACATTAAGTCTCCTTTCCACTCATCCTTGGTAGGCCTTTTTAGGCATCTTTTTCTTAATTTTCTCATTTTTAAGCTATCCAACCCCATTTGAACTCCCTCTAGGATTATTCTCTTATCTTTTATGTTGTTCAAGAAGTTTAAGAACTAAGAAGCATCGCCCCAAAAATCCTACAAACAGTTGTACATTAATATTTGTGCATCATTCAACTCATCTTGTATTTCAAAAGAACACTCTTTGAATTGATATAATCCACTCATGTATTCTTTGTAGCAGGCAACTTGATCCTCAAGAATTTTTATCCTATTCTTATGATCTTCTATTTATTTCACTATCTTGATGATATTGGACTTAGTTGCATGTGTACAAGTGGAACTTGTAGAAATCGAAGCCATTGGATGATCCTTTATTTGGAAATCACTAGAGTTTCTATCGTGACTACCAATTCTAGGACTCCTATCATCTTGAGATTCTTTTGAATATGTCTTACTACTTGTTTCTTTCTTTTAACAAAGAAAAATTAGTCTAAACCACAACTAACTCTAATTTTGATGGAGTGAAATGGTCTAATCCCATCTCTTAAAATGGAAGGTGATCCTCGATTATGGGTTTCATTGTGGGTCTGAATGGTAATTTTGGATTAGAGGATCCTTCTTTGTCTGCTCTACACCATATGTTCCTTCCTCTTCATATTTCTTTTCTGCCTCTTTTCTTTCCTTAGCTTCTTGAGCAAGACTTGTTTCTTCTTCTTGTCTAATTTTGTATGCCTCTTATTCCCTCAGTAATTCTTTGTTTCTCCCATCCTATACTCATTCTCTAGCTTCTTCCTTTTCTCTTCTTTATTTTCTTATTTCTCTCTTGCATATTTCTCATCCTTTTCTTTGTCTTTCTATTCTTTCTCGTTTTATTTTTCCCCTTTACCTTTGCTTCCCATCCTTGCTGCAGCCTTAACATTCTATATACCATATTCACCTATATATTGTGGCAAGGTGGGTTATGGGGCATTCTTATCTCAAGTCAAGGAAACTCCAACTCTATTCAATAACATTTGATATGCCACATCCTAATTGGATAGTTTCTCCAGAATAAATTTTGGTAGTAGGTGTAGGGGTTTAGTGGCCCCAAGTAATCTTATATACATGCCTTTCTCCATGATATACCAGTCAAAAATTGTTCTTATCATTTGCATGGATTTATCTTTCATACATTGCATAGGATCACAAAAAATCAACATGTAGATGGGAGGCAAGAATTACTCACATATCTTAGTGTAATTAACTCTGTATTTATGCCCCCACAAAATTTGATGATATACATGGATTAGTTTCTCACTTGGTTGCCACTACCATCCCATTCCCACAAAATTGTCGATGGAACATGCTACATCTAGTAAATATGAGGACATATAAAATTCTAGAGGGATTCTTGTAGCATTTTATTTATCTCTGGTTGGTTTCTCATTTGGTTGCCACTGCCATCCCATTCCCACAAAATTGTCGATGACACATGATACATCTAGTAAATATGAGGACATATTAAATTCTAGAGGGATCCTTGTAGCATTGTATTTAGCTCTGGAAATGGTGTGGCTTAATGCAGTATACAAGAAAGAGGACTAATTGAATATCGTTCAAAGCTTTGTCACTTGATACAACAATGGGACCCAAGTTTCATTGAACTGAGTTTCATTTTCTTCACCATATAGTCTGTCGATTAAGGCCACTATTAACTTGTAAGGTGTCATGACATTAATGGTTGGGTAGACACTTGACCATCATGTCCTAAAGTATTTTCCAGTAATCCACTAATTCTTTAGGATTTCATGAAATTTAAGCATGAACTACAAGACCCACTCATCAGTGAGATCAACCTCAGGTCTAGGAACGCATAGCATACATCCAATATTGAGTGCTAAAATTATTCCATAGATTTTCGTTCCTTGTTTCTTATTAGTCTATTCTCTACATATATATGACTAATTATCCATGAGACAATCTTAATGAAAGGATTTACAACCAATCTAGTTGCTACTCTGTGGAGACTAGACCTTCTAATGGTTTGATACACTCCAACAACTAGGTTTGTCTCACCTAGTTGCAGTGGAAGTTCCGAGTATGTTCCCTCCCTAAATATTTGGTATATTTTACCCCATTAATATTTGGTTCCCAATTCAAATTTTCAGTATGTATCTCCAAAGAATGGCCTTGAGGCCTTCTCTATTTCTAGCTCTGATGACAATTCCCTCTCTAGGTTGACGTCATGAACTACCTCATTTTATCGAAGTTTCCTTTTAGAATCCATATCTATATATTGTGACTCATACATATCAATAACAATGCATGTTAGTAAGGTTAGAAAATATGTAAGCAACATGTCCATGGCCATTTCTCTATTGGTTCATTTGTCAAACTTTTAGGGATGTGTCCTAATAAAATGATACTATGGATTTGGAAAAGATATGATATTCCTCAAGGTTCATAAAAACAACTTATTAAAAATGCCAATGTGTTATGAGAGGTAAGCTCATTCTCTAGCCTTGGGAAATTAATTTGGTGAAATGGTAACAAAGTTTGAATGTGATAGAACAAATACCCTACCATAACCAAACACCATTTGCAAAATTCACTTTTTAAAGTAAAAATTATCATGTAGTTTTGGTTGTCAAATCCCCATTAAGGCTTCATGGGTAAGGCTAGGTAGGATCAAGGAATGGATATAGTAAGGGTAGGATTGAAGGGAAATTACAAGGAGAAGAGAGGAAGTATCGATTTGTCAAATGGAAATTAATCAACTAAAGCGAGAGAAAGAAAAACCTTATTTAAATCAAATATGAATTATAAATTAAAGGAGTACCTAACTAATTGAGGCATTTGATGTTGAGTAATGGAGTGTTTTGGTGAAGTGGAAAATGATGCCTTTCCTCTGATAACAATTGATAGGTGGTTGGAGGCCTCCTCGCATGACAATGACAATAGGAGGGTTAAAATTGTGTGTGTAAAACTTTTTCTTTCCATTTACTTTTACCTCTTGCAATTCAAATAGGTTTCTATTTTAGCAATCCACTAGCCCTTTTATGTTTTTCACTTTATGTTCCTATTCCCTGCTTACTTTGAACTTTCACTTTTTTTAATACTTCATCGAATGGTACCAATCTCATGATATCAAAAATCTATTTGTAGGTTTTGTCACAATGCTTGCAAAGTTTTTGAAACCTCTTATCCTTGTATTGTGGCATAAGTGCTAGAAAGATCAAGGAATCAAAAGGATGTGAAACATTGTGAAAAACAAAAGATGAAAGTTTTAAAGGTTGTGGCATGTTACAAGGGGAAATAAGATAAAAAAAAAATTATGAAAGTTGTGCAATGTCTCCATAAGTCAAAATTTAAAGTTTTGGGAAGATGAAAAATGTATAAATAGTTCAAAATCAAACAAAGTGATGAAAATGATGCTAAGGACAAAGATAAAATTAATATAAAAAGATATATTATGGTCATGGCATCAAAGGTGGTATAAAATAGTCCGGGATAAATATTATTCATGAATAACAAGAAACTTGTGGAAAAGTACAATAGCTTTAGGATGTAGTGAGGCTCAATCAAAACAATAGATATAGATCCAAAAGTTAAGCATTGTTGGCCCACGTTTGTTGTTAAACCAAAAGGTCAACCTATTTGTTTCTGATACAAATTCCAGAGTTAACAGATTCATGGGAGGTTGTTAAACAATGTCATGATTCATGAAGGAGGTGTTGACCACCAAGTCGACAATCTCCCCCCTAGCACCAACTGAGTAGACTCGAACCTGTGACATTTTTCTTTGATACCAATTGTTTTCCCACATTTTTTGTTAAACCAAAAGGATGACCTGTTAGTTTATGATAAAACTACCAGAGTTAACAGATCCATGAGATATTGTTAAACCATGTCACGAGTCCTGGAGGAGTTGTTGACCACCAAGTCAACTAAGCCTCATTTTTCTCTAATAGGTTGAGACAATGTTTCATAGCATGGTAAGTGGCTCAGAAATAAACATACCTACACCTCCTTGGAAGGGATATTCAACAGTATTCAATTGTCTGAAAATTACTCCATGAAGTATTCAATAGAATAACAATTACTATGACAGTGTCTAATGGTGTGCTTTGGGAGTTTGAATTTAGTACCTACACCTTATATCTTCACAATAAAAGTGCATGTATCATATTATATCCATGTATTTTTATTCACTTGAAGTTAAAACTGATTGTGCGAGATATCATCCTTCAATGTTGCTACTGAGGATCTCAATTATTTTCTCCACTTGATGTTTCAAATTAATTGTGCAATATATCAGCTTTCCATGTTGTTATTGGGGATCTCGATTCTCTTCTCTAGTTGATGTTAAAATTGATTGTGCAAGATATTAGTGTTCAATGTTGGTATTGGGGATCTGAATTTGATAATTGTACATGCTTGCCATTTCAAAACATGTTAGTCTTTCCAATTTACCAAATGATAAGGTTTGTCATTACGCCAAAACTTGTATATGTTAGTAAACTTCCAAACTCACAACATCACCTTCATTGGGTGATTAGTCCCATTTTCCCAAGATGGTGGTTAGTCCATGGGATCAGTTTCCATAAGTGTGATAGTTGTTGGATCATGTTGTCATTGATGCCAATGATTTGATTGATTGATGTCAAGCGATTGATTGATGTCAAAGGATTGATTGATTGATGATCGATGTAACATAATATGTATTTTCCTTGATGAGAATGCATAGATGAAGATGGATTAATGAGTTGTCATTGATATGATGAAGATGGATCAATGAGTTTTCATT
This sequence comes from Picea glauca, assembly GCA_000966675.3. NCBI lineage: Eukaryota > Viridiplantae > Streptophyta > Pinopsida > Pinales > Pinaceae > Picea > Picea glauca. Next base: position 172,740 of record JZKD02S0011356.1, read on the forward strand.
GATACATGATGAAGATGGATCGATGTGGTTTCATTGGTATATGATGCATTTTTGGAAAAATGTATAGATGACTCATTATTGTCTTATCATGATTGATAATGCGCACAAATGGATGAAATCCAAAGTGGTCCCCTTATGGTGAAAGCCCTCATGGGAAGACGCTTTGTGGATTGAGTTATCCTAGAAGAATAGTTGGAGGACCCATGCTCTCATTATTGTCTTATCATGATTGA
>JZKD02S0011356.1:213473-225443 GCA_000966675.3 Picea glauca
TATATATATAGTGATTGGTAATTAGTTAGTTATTTCATTTCTTTTATTTGTTTCTTTTAGGACTTTTAGATTGGCTAACGGAGCCATTAAACCCATCAGAACGAGTTACACCAAATGACTTGGGTTATTTAGACAACCCCGGATCGGACTCGTTCTTCCAGTTGATGGACAATCATTTTTTCCCATCAACAAATGGTGCTAGAAGGAGGGACTGAATACAATTGATGGCACATGGAAGTCTTAAGACTCCACCTCCACACACTTGATCCCTTGTAGTAACATGTAGTCTCTCAAACAACAACGTTATTTCTAAAATAGAAACTACCTCGAACGAAAATTCTGAGGTTCCCGTTGAGCCAGTAACACCAAATCCTCAAGGGGTTGACATACAAGAAATCGTTCGTCAGTCACTCTTAAGGACACATAGTGCTTTGGCCCGTATCAGACAACCTAGTAGGCCTCTCAATCAACCTTTAGATTTCTTGGATATCTGAGAGAAACTTGAAGGCACTGGTCTACGTTTGGATCCTTTAGAATATAATACCACAGATCCCGACCACACCTCTACTCTTGCAGCTGGAGGATCTGGTATCCTGCCTTCCCCACCTCATTCATCTCCTTCCTCTTTAGTAGGAGAGTCATCTGACGAAGGCAGTTCTTCATCTCAACCATCTCAACCTTCGACACCACCTACACCCATGGCAAATCAAAACAACCCCGTTAGACCTTGGCTCACTCAAGATGTTGTGGTTGTACCTGTACCCCAACACCCTTTACCAAAACACCCGAAGAAGTGGTTACCTAATTCCGATCCAGATTCTAAGCAAATCGTTGAAGATCACATAAAGAAATTCATACTAGCCATTAGACTCCAAAGTGTAGAATATGAAAATGTAGTATGTAGACTTTTTCCTTACATGTTTGAGGGAAATGCCTCTACATGGTATTTCACCCAACAACTTCACACCATTGTATCATGGGACAAACTCAAGTCCTGTTTCCTAGAGAAGTTCGGAAATGATAAATCTCCTGAAGTCTTGGTCATGGAACTCTCTAGCTTAAAGACGAACCCTAAGGAGAAAGTAAAATATTTTAACCCAAGGTTCCTCACGTTAAAAAATCGAATCCCCACTGATTCAATGCCCGCAGAAAGCCTTATTGTGGCATATTACACCAAAGCTCTACACCATAATGTAGCAATTTGGGTTAAAAGGTCTAAGAAGTCAACATTACTAGAAGTCTTTGAGGAGGCAAGCCAAATCGAAAAAGATATTTTAAGCTTGAAAGATAATCTTAGTAATGAGGCAGAAATAACCCCATCTTCTAAGAAGAAAATAGAAATTCTTCCTAGGCCTCCCCAAACCAAAACTCAATCAGAAACCTCAGACTTAGAAAGTTTACAAAAGGTCATCCATAAATTATTGAATCAAGTCGTAGACTTGAGGAGATCGGCTGAATAAGCATCTTCGAGCAAAAGAAGTTACAAACCTCCTTTCAGAAAACCTTTTCCCTCAAACCGACCGAATCCAACCCCTGAGGGTTTAAATTTTGAAATCTTACAATACGCTCTACAGACTATCCTTGAAGCACATGATAACATAGTCCCCCTTGAGAATTATGAAGATGTGATTGAAGAAGAAACAGTTGAAGAAGAAGAATCATCTCCCATTGTCTTCAGACATTTTTCCGACAGTATTTTTCAAGCCAATTTTGAAACTGTCCATCCTTACAACACCAGAAGCAAAAATCAGAGTAAACCCTCTTTCGAAATAAGTATTAATGTGCCTCTGAAACAATTTAAACAAACTGAAACAAAATAGAATCTAACAGCCCCAAGTTTAGAATATGATTTGATTGAATATCTAAAGAAACTTAGAGCTAATATTTATGTTTACGGACTTTTGAAGTTTCCTCTTCTTCTGCAGAAAATGCTTCAAAACATTGCAGAAAATAGTAAAAACGACAATCTGAATAGCAAGAAAATTGCATAAATTAGTTCTAAAACAAATCAAAAGGTCTCTGCTAAAACAACACTTGAACCCTCAGATAAAAGGGACCTCACTGAAAAAACTGTATTAAATATAGATAAAGTAATTTCAGGGACAACGACTAAAAATCAACAGAATTCTGTTGTTAATACTCGCAAAAATGTCCCACCTTTCTTATTGACTTTTGAAATTTTCAATAGAAGTGTACATAATTGCATGGTAGATTCTGGCACATCATCAAATGTGATACCCTTGTCTGTTTGCCAAAAAATCAATGCTGAAGTTCAACCTTCTAGTCTTAAAAGCATTCAGCTCGATCGGATGAATGTTAAGGTAATTGATGAACTAAAAAATGTGCTCGTTAGGCTATCTTCTAATCCTAAGGTTCACCAAAGTATTGATATCATTGTTGTTGACATCTCTGAAGTTTATGGTTTTTTCTTAAGAAGGGATTGGTCCGAACAACTACATGGATACTTTGCAATAGATTTGTCTCATTTGTGGCTACCAGAAAATGGAAATTCAAACACAATTAGGATTAATCGTGAACATTACCTCAAGCACACCGTGACAGATTTGAATGAAGATAATGAACCATTTACTGCTTCCACTAATTCATTCGAAATGCAGGGAATGAACACCTTCTTCGGCTAATTCATAGCTGAAACCTCCCCCATCACCGATCCAAAACAACAGTTGGAGCTCATGACATGCACTTAGTCAACAAATTTTCCAAATGTACCAAACACTGTCGACAAAGCTAAGATATGGTCACTTTACTTCGATGGATCCAAATCCAAAGAAGGAGTTGGTGCAGGATGTGTACTCATCGACCCAACAAGTAATAATTTTTTTATCACATGTTGATTACAATTTGAATGTACAAACAACACTGCCGAATATGAGTCACTTCTGCAAGGACTCAGGAAAGCGGTAGATATGAATGTACAAAACTTAATGGTATTTGGTGATTCAGAAATTGTGGTCAGACAGGTAAGAAACTCCATACATTGCCTATCACCACTCCTAGAAAGTTATCAAACCGAGGTATGGAATCTAATGCACAAGTTTTCCTCATTTAACATCAATTCCATTCCGAGATTAAATAATTCTGAGGTTGATTTATTAGCTAACATCGCTTCCAAATTTTTCCCGCATAAGGTCTTTCTCCAAATCCATTTTCAATTGAGTTATTGTTCAGACCACCAATTCCAGAAAAGGTCACTAATTGGAGAGTGTTTGATGATGATCAGCAAATCATCAATTTTTTGCACATGGAGGACACCTTCTAAGGTGCATTTATTGATGAAGGCACCCACGATGAAGATATCCACAATTTTACGGTAATATCAGAGCCAAGGTCTCCCGAATCAACATCTGATCTGGTAAATTATATCCCTAAATCCGTGGTAAGACTAGAAAAGTTTTATGATTTGCATGATAAATTCAAAAAATCCGTAAATTGTAAAACAAACAGTTCTTCCTTGACTCATGAAAAGGTAAATCTAGGGACTAAAGATAATCCACAATATATCAACCTGGGAATGGGATGTTTCAAGCAAGAGTGGTCCGCTTTTATAAAACTGTTTAGAGAATTCAAGGATGTCTTTGCTTGGACATACGATGACTTAAAAACTTTTGACCCTAACATAATACAACATATCATCCCCATGAAACCCCAAACTCAACCTTTTCAGCAGAAACTGAGAAAGATGCACCCTAAGATGAAACCAACAGTCAAGCAAGAATTAAATAAATTATTGAATGCGAAGATAATTTTCCCAATAAGACACACACAATGGGTGTCTAATCTGGTTCTTGTAAGGAAGAAAAGTGGCGAAATTTGACTTTGTGTCAATTTTCTGAACTTGAACCGAGCGTCTGACAAAGACAATTATCATGTTCCTCCATTGGAACAAATTCTGCAGTAGGTATCTGGTTCCGAAAGACTGTCACTACTAGACGGTTTTTCGGGATACAACCAAGTCCTCATGTCTCCCCCGGACCAGTTAAAAACCACTTTTCATATCCCATGGGGTACTTACGCCTACAAGAAAATGCCTTTTAGGCTTATAAATGCCATGGCAAATTTTCAGAGAGCAATAGATATTTCTTTTCGTGGTCTCATCAATCAATCTGTAGTGGTCTATCTTGATGACGTTACTATTTCTCCAAAAACAAGAAAGATCACTTGTCTCACCTTAGGTCTGTCCTAGAACGATGACACAAGTATGACATATCTCTCAACCCGAAGAAGTCTATCTTTGTAGTGGAACAAGGAAAACTTATCAGATTCATAGTATCCAATGATGGGATGATCATCGATCCCAAAAGAACTCAAGCCATTGCCAAACTTCCTCCCCCCTCCTCCAAAAAGTCTATGCAATCTTTTTTAGGCCAGATCAATTTTGTCAGAAGGTTTGTCCTGAGTTTCTCAAAAATGGTAAGGCCATTGCAAAACTTAATTAAAAATGATGTTCAGTATCATTGGGGACCATAGGAAAATCAAGCTTTTGATTCCATTAAAAAATCCATAGTGGAGGCCCCTTTCTTAATGAGTCCTAAATTTTCACAAGATTTCACTCTTTATACTTCCGCCTCTAATCAATCTTATGTTGCTTTGTTGACCCAAAAAAACGCTGAAAGTAATGAAATCCCCATTGCCTTTATGAGCTCAGCCTTCAAAGGAGAAGAGCTTAACTACCCAGCTGTAGATCAATAGGCTTATGCAGTTTTCAAAGCAGTGAAACATTTCTGATCATATTTGCTGAAATCCATAACTAAAGTCATTGTGCCTTATCCTGCTGTCAGAAACTTGTTAGTACAAAAGGAATTGGGTGAAAAATGGGCAAACTGGATGACATCGTTACAAGAGTATGACCTCAAAATTACTCCTGCACAAATTGTCAGAGGTCAAGGTTTGTGCAAACTAGTGGCCGATTCGGTTGAAGAGCAACAGAGTCAAATTAATGTCTTAACTGTAAATCAACATTGTCAAAATCAAATCTGTTGTACACAAGTTGTTGCTAATTCTTGGTTTGATGATATTAAGTTTTATCTAACACATGGTTCTACTCCTCGCCATCTCGATCCAAAAAAGAGAAGAGCATTAAGACTAAAATATGCACCTTTCTCGCTGGTAAATGGCATATTATTACGTAAAATTTTTGATAACGTCCTCATGCACTGTTTGGAAAGAGATGAAGCAAAGAAAGTATTATCTAAACTGCATGCAGGTGAAGCTGGTGGGAAATTCAGCAGAGACACCACTGCTCAAAAAGTATTAATATCTGGGTACTATTGGCCCACGTTGTTCAAAGATGCCCATTCATTATGTCATAAATGCATAATCTACCAAAAAGCTACTGGACGAGTACAGAAGGAAACATTTCCTTTGCAACCTATTTTGGTAGATTCTCCTTTTCAGCAGTGGGGTCTTGACATTATAGGTCATATTAACCCCACTTCCTCACAGCAACATAAATACATCATTACATCAACGGATTATTTTACCAGATGGTCTGAGGCTACACCACTAAAAGTGGTAAACACTAGTCAGGTAATTTATTTCCTTAACTCAAACATCATTACTTGATTTGGTATTCCTGAGTGTTTGGTCTTCGATAATGCTTCCTACTTTTCATCCCTCAATATGAGTGTTTTTTCTTTAGAAAAAGGGATAAAACTAAAATATTCTGCCAGCTATTACCCCCAAGGAAACGGCTTAGCAGAATCAACAAACAAAAACCTGATCAAAATCATCAAGAGGACAGTTTCCAAAAACCACAAAAACTAGCACAACGCACTTTCTAATGCGCTATGGGCTGATAGGGTGACACTGAAAAATTCTGGTGGTAATTCTCCTTTCTTTATCATCTACGGAAGAGAAGCGATTCTCCCTCCTCATGTTCTGCTTCCCTCTCTACAATTATCACAGAAAGTTCAGGAAGAGGATTTTCCTCCTCTTGAAAGTCGAATTAATGCTTTGTTGAAATTAGAGGAAGTAAGAGCACAAACAAAAGAGAGACTGGATCAGCATCAGCATATCATGAAAAGATGGTTCGATTCAAACTCGGCCTCAGATAGAAACTTCGAGGTGAGAGATATAGTTCTCAAGTGGGATAAACCTCATGAGGGAAAAGGGGAACATACCAAGTTCCAAAACCTGTGGTTGGGGCCCTTCGTAATTGCTGAAAAACTAGGTCCCAGCTCTTTCCGCCTATAGAATTTGGAGGGATAGCTAGACACCTTCCCGGTGAATGGCCAAGCTCTCAAGAGGTATTTTTCGTGATAATTCCAGATCTACCTTTTGTATATATTTTTCTGTTTTGATTTCTTTTTATTTTCTGATTTTGGTTCTTTTCATTTTGTTTGTTTTCACTACCTTTTGGTTAAACTTATGTCTGTGTTGCCTTTTAGTTCGTGAAAGGGAACCAGAATTCATCATTATGAAGCAACTGTTAAGGTCTTCTCAAGAGCATCAATGCTGTGAATTGCTTAAACACAGACTAGCTAAAGAAAATTTTTGTTTGAAACAGATTTCCTGGTCCCACTTTATAATTATGAGCAGACACGACCATCTTTAAATCTTTTTACGTTGTCCCTAATTTTAAAGAAAGAAACTCAAGTATGCCTTCTTGTCCTCGAAAAATTAGTTTCATCAAGAAACTAATTTCAGATCATAATGAAGGTGATTAAGAAAAAAATTAAAGGCTAGAAAATGACAAGTGTTCTAAAGATTGGAATTTTCAGCATCACCCCGCTCTTTTGAATACTTTTAAAAATTTATATCAGATTGTAAACGAATTCTTGAGAGTTGTGGGAAGTGTTTGTAAACCCGCCAGGATACTGAACAAGTCTGCTGGTAGCGGGTAAATGAATACATGATGCCAAGACAACTTCGTCAGGGTACTCAACAGGCCCGCTGGCAATGAAGCAATGTTAGGTTCAGGAAAATTCTCAGGTATAAATTTTGATATTGGTCATAAGCATCCTTCATTTTGATTGAAATTTCTTGGACAGGGTAGAGGCATCAGAGTGGGTTAATTGACATCCCTACCGAGGCTATGGACACCTACTGGCAGTAGTGGCCCTGTCAACAGTATCGGAGCCATGGACTTGAACATTGTTGCTCTCATTTTTAAAATTTGTCACCGGATTTCAGTCGAACAGTAAGATATCTGAACCTGGACTGTGTAATGATTGTTGGGATGATTGATGTCCTTTGGTTGTTTTTGATCTATAATTATTCTAAGGAATCCTAACATGAACTCATCGATGATGCAAAGATAATTGCTTCTCCCAGTAAGTCGCCATTGTTGGCATCCTAGGAAAAACTACTAGCAAACAACAACATACACTTGTTGTTTTAGTGTAACTCACTTAGGATTTCACTCTTCAAGGTTGACAACGTGGCTCTTTAGTTTTCCATCTCCAATTCACTCCAAATACACTCCAACATGCTCTAGAATTCACCCTCCTTGGATGAACCAACTGCAAGCTCTCTTTGTTTCTGTCTACTTGTTGCTCATGCAAAAAAACTCAATGTGTAGTACTGTTGTCCCAACCCATACGAATTTCCTCCCTTTAGATTTCCTTTCTTGACTCACACTCTTCCCCAAGCTAATTTTACTCAACCCCCATGTGCCCAATAATTTTGGGATGTGACCACTCACACCCACCCTCTTACATGTATTCAATGATTGGATTTGGAAACACTCAATCAGAAATTGGAAGGTTCATATAGAAAATAGAAAATGTAGGGAAATGGGTTGAATTAATATACGTGGGTAATTCCCCCTTGGACCCCTCTTGGCCATTATCCTAGAATCTGCCCTCTCTTGTGGATTAGTTCATCCCCCATCTTTGTTCATGTTCCCTTAGCAGTTGGTATCACATTTTATTATTAAACATTGAAATAAAATTTGTATATACATCGCTTCAGTCGTAGCCACAAATTATATCTACCTAAGCATTAATTAAACTAGGGATTATAGTGGGGTTGTTACATTAATCAACCCTCCATAGTTTTTTTCAGAGTGGCATATCCCTTAATGAACTACATACAATACCCAATATGCCTAAGTGTTGACTATAAGATATAAATATCGGTGGGCATCGACATTCATAACAATGTTAGTTGGGTCAAAAAGAACATAATCATAATAGACCACACAGTCCAAGAGTGTTTGGAAAGGAGTGTAGAAGATGCATTTATTTAAATTCATCAAAATTTTAAGCTATCAACACCTTTCAAACATAATAAGAAGAATCACAACATGGTCCTTTAACAATTTTTACATTGTCCATTCATTCACATATACTACTAAAATATTGTGGATATAACGATTAAAATTTATAAGGATGATTCTAGAGAACATGGAAACAACATTTTTCAACTTGAATGGCATCGCATTGTAGTCCAAATACCCCATTTTGTCATGAATGCCATCTTCATTTTGTATTTTTTACTGATGCATACTTGGTGGTACCCCAAGAACTCATCAATAAAGAAGTAAGCTTCCTTTCCCACAACATGGTCCAATATTTCATCAATAAATGGTGTTGGGAATGGGTCATGAATGCAAGAAACATTAATTCCTCTAAAGTCAACGCACACCTTGATTTTTCTTTCTCCTATTTGTTTATGTTCAATCACAATTGGACTATTGCACTAATCTAATTAGATTCTTCTACTCTAAAAATGAGCCAAGATTCTAGCATATGGTTTATCTCTTCTTTGACTTGTTTCTTGATCCTAAGATTTAATGAGTATGGCCTCTTTCTAATGGGATTGACATCTAGATTTGACTGTATTTTCATTTCTACCAAATCACCTTGTATTCCCTTCATTTCAATGAAATTCATTATAAGAAATAGGTCCACCTATTCTCTAAGTAATTCCATAACCTTTGCCATGCTCTATTTGTCCCAATAGTCACCAACTAATGCAATCATGGGTCTTCTTATGTGTCAATATTTAACTATTTCATCAAATTTAAGTGCTCTGTGTATATTTTCTTCTCCAAATTATTTGTAACCTCTTTCACAAATCGTTCTCCTTCAATGTCTTTAAATTTGAAGTGTCATGACTCGTTGGGATTATCTTTGTTGTCATCATATTGCTTCATCAAATGAGAACACCTCTTAGGTTTGGGGACCTCTTATCCTATCCTAAAAAGGATTGAATAGTAGTAATTCAAACAAACCTTAGAAGGTATCATGTCATCCTGGTTATGAAAAAGGAATTTTTTTATGGTCTTGAGGGCATCTATAATATCAAGAGCCTTGCCCATATATGATAAGGTTGCACAAAAGTGTTGGCATAACCCCCTACCTATCCTTCATTTATTTTATTATCTCCTCATGTAGGTACTAAGTCCTAAGGAAGGATCCAAGTGTATATAAAAATTGTTGAGTCAGGAATTTCTCAAGGCACCCCTCTCTCAACCATATAGACCTATGGATTAACCTCTCCTTGATAAATTTTGTATATCTTATGTTGTTGAGCGATCACACCTTGACCTCTGGTGGTGCGAGGAATCAATATATTATAGCCGGCTGGATCGTATCCCAATTTGGAAAGGACTCTTTATAGACATCCCACTAGTGGATTGGGATGGCCTTAAGCACAATTTCCTTGACTAGACCAACTTTATCTAATATATATAGGGCCCTAATATGGGTAAATTGGTTGTACCACCTCCATGCCCTCTTATTTGAAGGACATTTTCCCTTCTTCAAATTAATAAAGGAATCATTGGCATATGTCCATTCAAATCCCAAAAAAGTTGGGAAAGGGTCCTTGTAATCTAATATTTCAATCACCTAGAGTTCCACCATTGTTCTAACCCTCACAAGGTCAACCTCAACATCTTCTACCCTTATAGTAGGAAAATACTTATACTAGTTGGAGAAGAGAAACTAAAATAGGGAATAGGACAATCTAGGGCTCATCTTCATCTCCCAAGACTCATTTGTTGTGATATTTATAGCATACCCCATATCTAACATGTCCACTCTTACCTCATACCCTACAATATCCATAGTTAGTAAGAACTCTTGGTCATTTCATGTCTTCTTATTTCTACTCACCATGTGGATATATCTCCAAGAAGAGGGGAATTAATATCATTCTACCCTCCTTCAATGATCTACTTAAAAGTAATTCACAACCTCCATGACATGTTCTTTCTGTCCAATATCCTAATTAAATCCCTAAGGAAATCATGGATGGACTCCAATGGACTTCCTCTTAAGTTGTCATGCTTTTCTCAACTTTTGGACTAGCAATTGGCCTTAGAGTAGAAAGTAATTGAAAAAGGAAAAATTCCCTCCTCAACAACACAGGTTCTTGCCAACATGAAGTATCAATAAGACCTCACATTGTTTGCAATATGGAACCCACCTAGATTCTATCTCATCATCCATCATTGGGTTTTAGTTATGAAAATGGAAATGTTTAATGCAAAATGCATGATGCATCTAATTTGTGTGCAAGATGTTGTTCTAATCTACCTCTCCTAGCTATGAGAAAATATCTAAACTAATAAAAACAAAACCAAGCATACATCTATAGAAACTTCATGACTAAAAATCTATTGAGGAAATAGTAGAAAAAATGTACATGAACAATAATAAAGCTAAGAAACTTCTATAGATAAATTATTGTTTATAGTCCTAAGTTTTACAACAAAAGAGTAAACATTCTTAGAACAACAAAATTAAGAATATGAATTTCTAACACAAGAATAATTTATAGAAAAAAACAAAATCTTATAGCAATTATAACATTGTAGCAATTGACAAAAGTAGTTCATAGTTCATTCACCCTACTAGAATTAAAGCTCCTTGAAAAGTTGTCCTAAATTGGTTGTTGGGCGAAGGACTATTTTGAGAAGGAAGCCTATTTTTTGAGAAAGGGTCTATTTTGGGGCACATGCCTATTGTTGGAGAAAATATCTATTTTGGGAAAGACCTAATTTTTGGAAAGAAGTACCTAACATTGGAGCACGTACAACAGGTGGCAAGAAAACAACATGCAGAAAAAGAAGGAAAAACAGCATGCATGAGGAAAAGAAACGTGGCTCGCAGGAAGACAAGCCTAACCATGATAGGGTTAGGTTTTTTGACAAAGATTTTAATGGCTATAAGTCATCAATTAGTATAAATAAGGACCTAGGAGGTCTAGGAAATGTGTGTGTTTTTTGTTGTTGTTGTTGAGGTTAGTAGAGGAAAAGATAGTTGATTATTGTGATTTGTGGATTGTTGATTGTAGTAAGAGTCGAGTAAGGTAGTCTTCGAGGGTTAGGTCACAGGATGAGGAGTCTCGTGTGATCTAGTCCGCCTCATAAAGGGTTCTTTCTGTTGAAATAACGTAACTGCGAAGAGCATTCTTATTATTATTGTTATTTTATTATTATGATTAATCCTCATTGTGGATTAATCATGTCAGTAATTGTATAAGGACCAAATCCCCTTTGTGGATTGGTCATCAGACAATTATAAAGGGAAGAATAAGAAGTCGGCCCCAACAGTTATTATTGAAGACCCAAAATTAATTAAAGGTGGGTTTACCCACCCAGAGTGAGAGGTCGACCCTGCCAGTGAAACCCTTTCACACGTGTGTTGGGCCCCAAAAACTCCCCCTATATTTTTACAAAATTTAAAGGGCCCCTATTAGAATCTTGATAATTATAATGAGCTACAGAATCAACCTTTTCAAATAGTTCCATTCATTGGCTTGCTTTGAGACAAACTTAAGACATTCACTTTAGTATGAGACATTCATTACAAGAGTATATGTCAAAAGTTAGAAACGAGCATAAAAATCTCAATTTAAACAAAAACGTTATTTTTTATTAAATATTTACTTTCGTTTAAATTATGATTATGTGTTCATTCTTTTGCCCATTAGCAAGTTTGACTATTTTGAATAATGTGTTCAATACTTCATCAAATAATATCTTGGTTGGTTTCTCAT
>JZKD02S0011356.1:239420-250723 GCA_000966675.3 Picea glauca
ATGAATAAATGTTGAATGATAATTGATGAGTTTTTGTGCAAGAGGGAAGTTTTGGGAAAAAGAGCCCCACACTCATTCACCCCCCCCCTCTAAGTGTGGTAGGTGTGTCCAACATGCAGTACCAAAAATACCAAGGAGGATAACAACAGTGACAAGAATAGATAGCCAACCACAGACCGAAAAGGGGGATACATCACATGCTAGTGAAGAGAGGTTCCAAGTTACAGCAAGGGGGGTGTATCCCTCACAGGAAATAAGGAACCAACACAGGTAGAAGAGGTGTGCAAAAAGAGGAAGTATGTCACAGAAGACCCAGTCATCACCCTGACAGAGGATGATGGTGAATTCATCGTGGATAAGGTCCAAGACAAGGGGGAAGAGACAGTATGTATTGAGGTGGCACAAAGAGAAGAGATCATGGCCAAGCTCATAGAAGTCCATTAAACTCTACAACAAATATGGAGTCAAGCAATACCACAGGCCACAACGCAACAATGGGAAAAGACACAGCGACCCTTGACATAGAAAGAAGGAGAGGAGACAATACAGTTTTTAGTATAACGCAGGGAGACATTCACAGTGACTCACCAAATGATTAGAATGGATCGTGAGACTGCATAGAAACCCATGGGGGAAGTGGAGAATTTTGAAGTCGTTATGGAATAGATACCCACCAAGGAACTATATGGACTCCAAGCCAACATTATGTAGGAAGTGCAATCCAGAGCCCGCATAGATGCGACTAACTTGGAGGTGGGAAGGGGAGTCACCAAAATGTTACAAATCACATGCGACCAATTGACCTCCGAGAAAGAGGAGGAGAAAGAACACGTGGATAAACTAGAACATGGATTAAAAATGGTATATGATGGCATCCCAGACAGTGCGCAAGCACCATAGAGGAGTGTAGAGGAGAAGATCAAAATGATTTCACAAACAATTAATGGATATAAGCAGGAAATCGAGGAGCTCAAAGAAAATCTTAATCCTACGACTCCTCTAGAGGTTTGATAAAAGAGAGAACAACGATCTACACTCCATATAGCGGAGATGGTGAAAGAAGCGAGGGAATTAGAAGAGTTGTTCAACAGAACCGCACATATATGGACCATTCTAGAGAAGATGAAAAGTTCCAACAATGGGACCAACAAGAGGAGAAAATCAGCACTGCCATATAGGAGCTAAAGCAACGACATAAAACAATGAGTATCATGGAGCGCTTGAAGGAAAATCAAGAAATGAAGACTCTGCACACAGAGTTGAAGACAACATAGACAAATAAGAAAGAGTGGCAAACCCAATTGAAACCTCTCTAGGAACAAGCAACAAAGATGATTGTGCAGCTGGAGGAAGAGAAGACGAGTATGGCACATGCATAGTCAGAGGGTGCAACATTAATATAGGAGGAGATAACAACACAACGAGTCGAGGTGCTAACAAGAAAATTTGCGCAGATGAGGGAAAAAGGAAAGGGACTAGCATAGAAGTTCCACAGTTTGGAAAAGGATGTACAGGGAACGTGCACCACCTAAGTGGCTCGGGACGAGCCTTGTGTCAGTGTTGGGGGCCTATTGGGCGCAAGACTATTTTGAGAAGGAAGCCTATTTTTGGAGAAAAGGTCTATTTTGGGGCACATGCCTATTGTTGGAAAAGATCTATTTTGGGAAAGACCTAATTTTTGGAATGAAAGACCTAACATTGGAGTGCGTGCAATAGGTGGCAAGAAAGCAACATGCAGAAAAAGAAGGAAAAACAACATCTAGGAGGAAAAGAAACGTGGCACGCAGGCAGACAATCCTAACCATGATAGGGTTAGGGTTTTTGATAAATATTGTAACTACTATAAGACATAAAGTAGTATAAATAAGGATCTAGGAGGTCTAGGAAATGTGTGTGTTTTTGGTTGTTGTTGTTGAGGTTAGTAGAGGAAAAGATAGTTGATTATTGTGATTTGTTGATTGTTGATTGTAGTAAGAGTTGACTAAGGTAGTCTTTGAGGGTTAGGTCACAGGCTGAGGAGCCTGGTGTGATCTAGTCCACCTCATAGAGGGTTCTTTCCCTCATATTGATTGTGTTACTAAAGATGTAATGCGCGCAATGCAAGATTTTGTAGAAGAATAAATAAAAGCGAATAGAGCCAGATCTTTGTCGACGTATCCCCAAGAGGGGGTGAACCACAGTAAAATTGTTTGTTATGTGTGATTGTTAATGAATGTTTTTTTTTTTTTATCATTATCTTACGAATGAATGGTTAAATTAGAAATATCAACATGCATGCATAGGTTTAAAGATGAATAAATCTGAGAAATACTTGAATAACAAGGATAATGCATGAGGAAGGAAGAACACCATCACAGATCCCCACTCTTTCCTAGACTATAAGCACCTGAGTATTGTAGTCACCCATAAAATCTATCTCAGGTGAGACTGCACTATGCACCTTGTGTGCAGCGTTGCCTTCTGGTTTTCCAGGAGGGTCGATAGTTTTTTAGGGTTTGTTGCAAACCTATTGAGATTCGAACCTAGGTCAGCCCATGAAGAAGTGGAAGAGAAATAACCAACATTGGATTCTCATTAGTCAAACTTCATAAAAGAGTTTGGAAAATTGTTAGCACAAGAAAAATCCCTTTCTCTTTTTTCAAGATTACATTTATATCTTTACAAGAGTAATTTCCTCTTAGGTTGTTGAGTTCCTTTCTTGGAATTTATACCTGTTGAACTCCCCCTTTTATTTTATTTTATTAGAATATGTTTTTACATTTAAAACAACATTTTGGAACTATCTAAGAGTCATAGTCAATCATGGGATTTGTCTTTAAAGTAAGATATTCACACTTCATGTTGCGAATATATACCCAATACACACCTAAAAATAAACTACTCATATGCCATTAGTTATATTGGCATGGGCCCCATGTCATTCTTAAGTGTGTTGACAAATGAATTAATTAAATTAATGTCCCTTAAAGTAACTAAGATGTTTTCCTTTAGCACTTCCTTTGTGATACTCAGGGCATTCCTATGGAAATCCTATTTTGTTTGATGATCACTTCCAATTCTTTCATGCAATCAGTAGTTGTTTGTGGTGCATCTAATTGACCAAGTAGCATAAAATGTCATATTTCTATCACTTTCTTGGCTACCTAGTGTAGCCTCTAGCATTTTTTGAATGAGGTAGTAACATCATTTTCAAAGGATAATATTTTTCCTTTACAATTGGCCAATGTGGCATAATTACATTAAGTCTCTTTTCCACTCATCCTTGGTAGGCCTTTTGAGGCATCTTTTTCTTAATTTTCTCATTTTTAAGCTATCCTACCCCATTTGAAATCCCTCTAAGATTATTCTCTTCTCTTTTATGTTGTTCAAGAAGTTTAAGAACTGAGAGGCATAGCCCTAAAACTCCTACAAACATTTGTACATTAATATTTGTGCATCATTCAACTCATCTTGTATTTCAAAAGAACACTCTTTGAATTGATATAACCCACTCACGTATTCTTTGTAGTAGGCAACTTGATCCTAGAGAGTGTTTATCTTGTTCTTATGATCTTCTATTTCTTTCACTATCTTGATGACATTGGACTTATTTGCTTCTATACAGGTGGCACTAACAGAAGTTGAAGCCAGTGGATGATCCTTTGTTTTGGAAATCACTAGAGTTTCTATTGTGATTACCAATTCTAGGAATCCTATCATCTTGAGATTCTTTTGAATGTGTCTTACTACTTGTTTCTTTCTTTTAACAAAGAAAAATTATCCTAAACCACAACTAACTCTAATTTTGATGTAGTGAAATGCTCTAATCCCATCTCTTAAAATGGAAGGTGATCCTCGATTATGGATTTCATTATGGGCCTGAATGATAATTTTGGGTTGGAGGATCATTGTTTGTCTGCTTTACACCATATGTTCCTTCCTCTTCATATTTATTTTTTGCCTCTTTTCTTGCCTTAGCTTCTTGAGCAATCCTTTTTTCTTCTTCTTGTCTAATTTTTTATGCCTCTTATTCCCTCAGTAATTCTTTGTTTCTCCCCTCCTCTACTCATGCTCTAGCTTCTTCCTTTTCTCTTCTTTATTTTCTTCTTTCTCTCTTGCCTTTTATTCCCTCAGTAATTCTCTATTTCTCCCCTCCTCTACTCATGCTCTAGCTTCTTCCATTTCTCTTCTTTCTTTTCTTCTTTCTCTCTTGCCTCTTATTCCCTCAGTAATTCTTTGTTTCTCCCCTCCTCTACTGATGCTCTAGCTTCTTCCTTTTCTCTTCTTTCTTTTCTTCTTTCTCTTTGGCATATTGCTCATCCTTTTTTTGTCTTTCTATTCTTTCTTGTTTTATTTTCCCCCTTTACCTTTGCTTCCCATCATTACTGCAACCTTAACATTCTATATACCATATTCACCTATATATAGTGGCAAGGTGGCTTATGGGGCCTTCTTGTCTCAAGTCAAGGAAACTCCAACTCCATTCAATAACATTTGATATGCCACATCCTAAATGGATAGTTTTTCTAGAATAAATTTTGGTAGTAGGTGTAGGGGTTTAGTGGCCACAAGTAATCTTATATACATGCCTTTCTCCATGATATACTAGTCGACAATTGTGCTTATCATTTGCATGGATTTATCTGTCATACATTGCATAGGCTCACAAAAAATCAACATGTAGATGGGAGGCATGAAGTACTCACATATCTTAGTGTAATTAACTCTGCATTTATGCCCCCACAAAATTTGATGATATACATGGATTGGTTTCTCACTTGGTTTCCACTGCCCTCCCATTCCCACAAAATTGTCAATGGCACATGCTACATCTAGTAAATATAAGGACATATAAAATTCTAGAGGGATCCTTGTAGCATTGTATTTATCTCTGGTTGGTTTCTCACTTTGTTGCCACTGCCATCCCATTCCCACAAAATTGTCGATGAGACATGATACATCTAGTAAATATGAGGACATATATAATTATAGAGGGATCCTTGTAGCATTGTATTTAGCTCTAGAAATGGTGTGGCTTAATGCAGTAGACAAGAAAGAGGACCAGTTGAATATCGTTCCAAGCTTTGTCACTTGATACACCAATGGGACCCAGGTTTCATTGAACTGAGTTTCATTTTCTTCACCATATAGTCTGCCCATTAAGGCCGCTATTAACTTGTAAGGTGTCCTGAGACTAATGGTTGGGTATTCACTTGACCATTACGTCCTAAAGTATTTTCCAGTAATCCACTAGTTCTTTAGGAGTTCATGATAGTTAATCATGAACTACAAGACCCACTCATCAATGAGATCAACCTCGGGTCTAGGAACGCATAGCATACATCCAAGATTGAGCGCTAAAATTATTCCATAGCCTTTACTTCCTTGTTTCTTATTAGCCTATTCTCTACATTTGTATGACTAATTATCCATGAGATGATCTTAATGCAAGGATTTACAACTGATCTAGTTGCTACTCCATGGAGACCAAACCTTCTAATGGTTTGATACACTCCAACAACTAGGTTTGTCTCACCTAGTTGCAGTGGAAGTTCTGAGTATGTTTCCTCCCTAAATATTTGGTATATTTCACCCCATTAATAATTGGTTCCCAAGTCAAATTTCCATTATGTATCTCCAAAGAATGGCCTTGAGGCCTTCTCTATTTCTAGCTCTGATGACAATTCCCTCTCTAGGTTGATGTCATGAACTACCTCCTTTTGTCGACGTTTCCTTTTAGAAGCCATATCTATATCTTGTAACTCATGCATATCAATAGCAATGCATGTTAGTAAGGTTAGAAACTACATAAGCATCATGTCCATGGCCATTTCTCTGTTGGTTCCTTTGTCAAACTTTTAGGGATGTCTCCTAATAAAATGATACTATGGATTTGGAAAGGATATAATATTCCTCAAGATTCATAAAAACAACTTATTAACAATGCCAATGTGTTAAGAGAGGTAAGCTCATTCTCTGGCCTTGGGAAAGTAATTTGGTGAAATGGTAACAAAGTTTGAATGTGATAGAACAATTACCCTACCATACCGAAACACCATTCGCAAAATTCACTTTTTTAAGTAAAAATTATCATGTAGTTTTGGTTGGCAAATCCCCATTAAGACTTCATGTCTACAGAAGGCTAGGTAGGATCAAGGAATGGATATGGTAAGGGTAAGATTGAAGTGAAATTACAAGGAGAAGAGAGGAAGTATCGATTTGTCAAATGGAAATTAATCAACTAAAGCGAGAGAAAGAAAAACCTTATTTAAGTCAAATATGAATTATAAATTAAAGGAGTACCTAACTAATTGAGGCATTCGATGCTGAGTAATGGAGTGTTTTGGTGAAGTACTGCTGCCTTTCCTCTGATTACAATTCATAGGTGGTTGGAGGCCTTCTCGCATGACAATGACAATAGGAAGGTTAAAATTGTGTGTGTAAAATTTTTTCTTTCCATTTACTTTTACCTGTTGCGATTCAAATAGGTTTTTATTTTAGCAATCCACTAGCCCTTTTATGTTTTGCACTTTATGTTCCTATTCCCCGCTTACTTTGAACTATCACTTTTTTTAATACTTCATCGAATGGTACCAATCTCATGGAATAAAAAATCTATTTGTAGGTTTTGTCACAACGCTTGCAAATTTTTTGAAACCTCTTATCCTTGTATTGTGGCATAAGTGCTCGAAAGATCAAAGAATCAAAAGTATTTGAAACATCGTGAAAAGCAAAAGATGAAAGTTTTAAAGGTTGTGCCATGTTACAAGGAGAAATAAGATAAAAAATTTATGAAAGTTGTGTGATGTCTTCATAAGTCAAAATTTAAAGATGCAATATGTATAAATAGCTCAAAATCAAACAAAACAAAGTGATAAAAATGTTGCTAAGGATAAAGATAAACTTAATATAAAAAGATATATTAAGTCAAAATTTAAAGATGCAATATGTATAAATAGCTCAAAATCAAACAAAACAAAGTGATAAAAATGTTGCTAAGGATAAAGATAAACTTAATATAAAAATATATATTAAGGTCATGGCATTAAAGGTAGTATAAAATAGAGGTGGTATAAAATAGTCCAGGTTAAATATTATTCATGAATAACAAAATTAGTGGAAAAGTACAATAGCTTTAGGATGTAGTGGGGCTCAATCAAAACAATAGATATAGATCCAAAAGTTAAGCCTTGCTGGCCCATGTTTGTTGTTAAACCAAAAGGTCGACCTGTTTGTTTCTTATACAAATTCCAGAGTTAACGGATCCATGGGAGGTTGTTAAACCATGTCACGATTCTCGAAGGAGGTGTTGACCACCAAGTCAACAATCCCCCCCCGCCCAACACCAACTGAGGTACTTAGCACCAACCGAGCGGACTCAAACCCATGACATTTTTCTCTGATACCAATTGTTGTCCCACATTTTTTCGTTAAACCAAAAGGCCAACCTGTTAGTTTATGATAAAACTATCAGAGTTAACAAATCCATGAAAGACTGTTAAACCATGTCACAAGTCCCAAAGGAGGTGTTGACCACCAAGTCAACATGCCTAAGCCTCCTTTTTCTCTAATAGGTTGAGTCAATCTTTCATAGCATGGTAAGTGGCTCGGAAATAAACATACCTACACCTCCTTGGAAGGGATATTCAACAGTATTCAATTGTCTGACAATTACTCCATGAAGTATTCAATAGTATAACAATTACTATGACAATGTCTAATGGTGTGCTTTGGGAGTTTGAATTTAGTACCTACACCTTATATCTTCACAATAAAAGTGCATGTATCATATTATATTCATGTCTTTTTATTCACTTGAAGTTCAAATTGATTGTGCAAGATATCATTCTTCAATGTGAGGATCTCAATTCTTTTCTCCACTTGATGTTTTAAATTAATTGTGCAAGATATCAGCTTTCCATGTCGTTATTGGGGATCTCAATTCTCTTATCTAGTTGATGTTAAAATTGATTGTGCAAGATATTAGTTTTCAATGCTAGTAATGGGGATCTGAATTTGATAATTATACATGTTTGCCATTTCAAAACATCTTGGTCTTTCCAATTTACCAAATGATAAGGTTTGTCATTACACCAAAACTTGTAGATGTTAGTAAACTTCCAAACTCACAGCATCACCTTCAGTGGGTGATTAGTCCCATGTTCCCAAGGTGGTGGTTAGTCCATGAGATTGATTCCCAAAAGTGCAACAGTTAGTCCAACACCCCCCTCTAACGTAACTCATGGGAATTGAACATGGGTCAAGGCTCTAATACCGAAACAAAGAAACAATGCAGAAGAGTCTCATGCACAAGGCATGAGATTAATCTATCTCACCACCACTTTGAAATTGATCATAAAAATATATATATAGAGAGAGAGAGAATGAAAAACAAATACATCCCATTCTTATAAAAAATTTAAGATAACTAACAATCTTAATTATGTAACTACAAGCATAACAACTTGCTAATAACTCATTTACAGTAATTTAACCCATATAACATATTAACCCATATTGCATGTAAAAAGAACTATAAACAAAATGTGCGTGTTAATTCTGCTCGACAATGAAAAGCTATTCCAATGTATATGGGAGGTCACACAATGTGTTAATTCTTCTTGACAATAGCACGCTATTCCAATGTATATGTGGGGGCTGGGGGCTCACACATGTCAGCCAAGGAACTTTGGACAGCTGCCAAAGTGACAAACTTTTTCTTGTGTGTATATCACCACATGACACAAGGCATTTTAGGATCATATTGTGTCTTCAAGAAAGGTGGAATTTAGTGTATTAAGAGGACTGCTACTCCACTTCATGTTTATTTTGTGGGGTCTCCAAATCCAGAAGGAGGCACAGTTTTTCTGGCTACTAAATATTTGTTTTTTCTGGCTATTGAAAATTTGGGGGTCTGTATTAGATACCCAAATATATCAAAAGTTCTGTAAAGATAAAAGAACAGAGCAGTTCGTAAATTCTGAGAATCACCTAGACCTGTCACAGTTTTGTAAAGACAATAGAACAGAGCAATGCGTAAGTTCTGAGCATCATTTAGACACGTCACAGAAAATTCACATTGACATTACTGGAGAACCACTTGCTCATTATTCCTCCACCTTATTGACATTTCTGGAGAACCACTTGCACATTATTCCTCCAACAGTTATTTTTCACTTCATTGCTCGGCAAAGAAATGTTTTTTTAAACAAAAACCGGGAGATCTAAGCTCGAAAATTCTACAAGAGCAAAAATATCCAAAGACTATTTCCAAGACTTAGTAGTTCAAATTCAAAATTTACTAACCTGATTTGCCAATTTTCCAAAAAAACTACATTCCATAAGTTTGCCAATTATCCAAATTCCTTAATTCTTTATAGGAATATATTATTGAAAAACAATGCATGATTATATTGGATTTAGAGCTCTATTTTTTGTCACCATTGGCTGGGATGTTGGAGGGTATTTTTCTTCTTTTCTTTCCAACTACTGTTCAACCTGCATTTAGAGATAGTGAGGTCGAGGCAAGTCTTGCTATTTCCACATTTTCTGGATTTGGAGTGAATTTGCTTTTTTTATCTGGATCTAGAAAAGCTGATTAGTCAGCAAAGAAAGGTTGAGATAGGAAGTTAGTGTTTTTTTTGCAGTAGGCTAAAAGTTTCACGAAATGCTGATTTTTCAGGGGATATTTGTCTAATTCGAGAAAAATTGTTGGATTCTTATATTTAAGTGATTATTTCTGTATAATCCAAGTGCCCCTAAAGTTTTTCAGTATGCTAAATCTATTTCTACATTCAGAAATAGATTTTGAACAACAAAAACAAGTGATTAATATAAATTTATATAGCAGAAAAAAAAACCATTTCATAAAACAATTAGCCAACCCTTTTTTTTTAAGTGGTTATTTAGTTTAATGTGAAAAATACAACCTTTTACTCTAGAAAAGCCTTGACTTGAAAGGTCTATATTGACCTCTTTGGAAATTTCTGGTTATTACAATAACTGCTTAAAGGAATCCTTGTGGCCTATGCCAATCTGCAAAAAGAACAAATAAAAGAGAATAATATCCCATAAAGCAAAGAAAAAAAGTTGAGTGAAAAACAAACAATATATATTCTTTCATAATAAATGGATGGATTTTATTTATATGATCGGCTATTTGATAACGCTGTTTCAACCTTTATGACAGAATACTTTTATGCAATAAATGTATGAACGCTGAGCATGGGTAGTGCTGGAATTTGATGGGCAAAATGCTAATTAATTTTTCCAATCAATAAATATTTATAGCGGTTCATAAAAAAACAAGTAATTTGTCCAAAACGTTTAGATATATGGACACCATATTTCCTTGTCAAATACAATATAGTGAATATTTACATATGTTCATAAAAAAAATAAACAATTTATACAATATAGTGAATATTTACATATGTTCATTAAAAAAAATAAACAATTTATCAAAAACATTTAGATACATAGATATCAGGTTAAAATGATCATTTATAGATATTTTTTTAAGAAAAAGAAGGTTTTTCAAATTCTAACCTTACACATAGAATTAAAACCAAATTTTCACCGACCAATTTTGAAATCAAAATTTTACCAACTCAAAATGACATGAATATTTTTCAAATTCCAACTTCAAATATAGATTTGAAGCCAAAATCTTACTAACTTTGAAACCAAAACCTTATCTAACTAAAAATGATATATAAATATTTTTCAAATTCCAACCACGAACATAGATTTGAAACCAAAATCTTTAACAACTTTGAATCCAGAATCTCACCAAACTGAAAGTGATATATGCTTTGTTTGAGATAAATACTTTTGAAATCTGGAGATGCCTTTTCGAGTATGGTTCATATTTTTCTAATATCTTTTTTGTATTTTTTACAAAAGGCTAATTCTCTTTTATGTCTGGCCGAAAGCACACAGGAACAATTTTGGATGGAAATCAGGCAAAAGTCTTTATCAAATTGTTGAAATATACATTGCACAATTTGGAAATAATAGAAGTTTTCGAGGTTCTATTATTGTATAAATCAAGTACACTAAAAGTTTTAGAGATCATTAAATTAGATATTGCTATTAAAGTATCAATTTAAAAAAGAATTTCAATAAAATTGTATTAAGAGAAAAAACTTATTGAAAAAGAGTCAAAACCCTCGACCCTCGATCCTTATTTATACTAAATATGTCTATCAAAAGAAGCATCTAGAGGAAGATCCTTCTAGAAGTGGAAGCTTCTATTAGGTCTTCTTACATCCGTCTTATTCTATTTTATTGAAAGGCCTTATTAATATTGACCTTTATTACAT
>JZKD02S0011356.1:257147-271138 GCA_000966675.3 Picea glauca
ATGGAATACATATCGGGCCTCATGTCCACCAAGCGGGGAAATGATTGTGTTTTTGTGGTTGTTGATCACTTTTCTAAGATGGTGATTTTGGTTGCCTGCAAGAAGAGCATCACAACAGAGGCCACTGCCAAGATCTTCTTTGAACGCTTCTGGGTACATTTTGCAATCCCACAAACCATTGTCTCAGATTGGTATAGTCGATTTTTCATCACATTCTAGTTGAGCCTCTGGTCATTGCTGGACACCAATCTCACCAAATCCACGGCCTTCCACCCCCAGACAGATGGCCAAACTGAGGTCATAAATCGAATGATTTTGCATATCCTTCGCATTTATAATTCCAAGAACCCTCACACATGGGATGAGAGTCGTCCCTATGTCCATCATAGCTACAACCGAGCCCTACATAGCTTAACCGGCCACAACCCCTTTCAGGTGGGGTTGGGATTCCAACCATTGGGTCCCATAGATGTTGCACTTCCCCTTGCGGTCACCTCAACCAAATCATCTCCTTCTCTAATTGAAGCTAGCAAAGCCACCTGGTTCATTAAGTGGATCCAACACATCCGCCAACAGGTTTAGGATATCCTACAAAAGTCCAATGACAAGTACAAGCAGTGCCATGATCAACATCGAGTACCACATAAGCTTCAGGAGGGCGACAAAGTTTGGTTGCACTTGCAAAAAGAATGCCTTACAGGACCCCATCGAAAGCTTCGCCCACTCCATTATGGGTCGTGCACCATCACCAAGGCCATGGGGGATAATTCTTTTGAGCTCAACATTCCTCCTTTTCTTGGACTGCACATAGTGTTCAACATGGATCTCCTTCGCCCTTATTTCCTACCATTATTTGTGATGTAGGAGCATCACCTTCAAAGTCAATAGTGCACACATGGAGGCAGAAGAATGACATCTCAGCAATGACAGAGTTTCAAATCAATCATTTAACTCAGAATTTAATCGGTTGTTGAGATATTTTTGAATACAAAATTTTAAAATGTAACTTGTTTGTAAAGTCTTGAAGGATTGTAAGAAATTGTAGATATGGAGTGTTGACTCTATCTGGCAATAACTAGTAGTTATTGTCATAGGACAGAGTAGGTAATAGCTTTGAATTTAAAATGATAGATTTTAGAACAAGACGAGAGAGCTCGTGGAGCAGTCCTTAGATAGTTTTTTAGTATTGTATTGTAACATATAGAATGTATGAGACATAATAGAGAGATCAGTAGAGCAAAGTAGAGTATCAGAAACACCATGTATTTTGTTTTTCATGAATGAATAGAGAAGACACAAATTGTCCAAAATCCTTGGACTGTTTTCATTTCATGTGTGATTGAATGAATGTTATTCTGTGTGTATGATTTGTTACATTTCATTTCAAGTATGAGTGTTTGAGATATTAACTGTATGAGTTCATCACAAAGATGGTTGAGTTTCAATCATTTCTCTTTTGATACTTGTATGAAAGGTGTGCATCTCGAATGCAAGGAGTGAGTCGATTGAGTCTTGGATTGACTCAGAGAAGTTCAGAGAGAATCAGAGAAACTTAAACCAGGTGCAAGGTGTGCACAACGTCAAGAGGCCAACAAGCTTTGAATAACTAGCTCAGAAGAACACGAGATGGGTGAGAATCATTTTCTTTTCAAGAAAATCCTTCGAACTGAGTTATTCGAAATCCTGAGAATGCAAAGTGTGTGTGGGAGATCGAAATCCTTTTAAGGATAGAATCTCATAAGAGATAACACTTTTCACGAGTGTTGAAGAGGTCCCAGAGGTGGATTTGTCAAGGAACAAAGCTTTGGAACCTTTGAAGGTGGATAAATCTTCCAAGGCGAAGAGATATCAGAAGCTCAGGAATAAAAACAACTGTGATCGTCGGATCACAGGGAATAAGATCGACAGTTGTCAGATTAGAAGAAGTTCGCGAACCTTATCACTTGCGTACAGAGGAGAAAGGCTACTAAGGTTGAAACTTGATATTTCTGGAGTCCGAAGACCCGAAATAGAATTTAGACCATCCGATCAGTGGGATAGTTCTGAGCCATCAGATCACTGGAGGCGAAGACCAAGTGTCAGATTACCAGGAGGAATCACAGTCATTGGTTGCTGGAAGCTCAGAAGGGAGAGTGGCTTGAAACTTGAAATTTCTAAAGCCTGAAGTTTCAGAATGCTAAAGTGGGATCTCATCCATCCGATTGATCAAGTGTGAGCCATCAGATATCATAGGCACACAAGGAGTCAATTTGAGACTTGAAATACCCAGAGCGCAAACAACCAAAGGGTCGAGAGTCATTGATCTGTGAGGAGACACTTGTCAGTAGATCTCGTACTCCAGGAAAAGCTGAAGTAATTTTTTAGTTTTAGAATCGAAAACGTCGAAGCATGGAGACCCGAAGTCCCAGAATAATATTTGGGCCATTGGATTCAGAGGACACATGGTGAGATATCATCATTTTGCTGACTCGCAACTCGGGAAAGTCAAAGGGCAGAGTTGTAAGGATTCGTGAACCCGAGTTCATGATTTGATTGTAGCCATTGATCGAGGAAGGAGCATGGACCGTTGATTCTCCCAGAGAGATACCGGGGAATCGAACATCGGGAGAAGAGAGGTGAGTGATCCCCCAACTTCGTGAAACACAAAATCCTGATAAGTGCTTAAGGTTGAACCCCGAGTCACAGTCGAAGATCGGGAGGGTCGAGGTGACTCACATGCAAAGGTCTGATATGGGATTTCATGATGTGCATTTTGATTTGGCTTGTGGTCATAGGTAGTGATCACGTGGAGAAGGATAAGGGAGGATCTAGCAAGTGCTAAGCCCTTGTCGGAATTTCAGAGGTCAGGAGAGTCGGGGTGACTCGTGTACAAAACACCCGATACACGTAATCG
This sequence comes from Picea glauca, assembly GCA_000966675.3. Lineage (NCBI taxonomy): Eukaryota > Viridiplantae > Streptophyta > Pinopsida > Pinales > Pinaceae > Picea > Picea glauca. The sequence goes on from JZKD02S0011356.1 coordinate 260,041, forward strand.
AAAAATGCCTTTTGAGAGGCATGTGGTCACAATTGGTGGTCGCATGGAGGGAACTCACACCCAGTGCTTGTTTACATGGGTGAAGTTCACAGAGGACCTGTGGATGTTTTTAGTAGAGGTTCCAACAGGGACCCGAAAGAGCTAATCTAGCTCAGTTTAGTGAAGATCCAGTGACCGAGAGATCGACAGACCCTGCTGAGGTAGGGGGGCTACATCAAGTGATATAAAAGTTGATTTTGAGTTTGTTTGTAGACAACAGATAAAAGGAGAAAGGAGGAAAGTTGGTATCATTTATGGTATAAAAGAAATTTTCAATTTCTGTTGTAGGTGACGCAGTGAAATCATGCCACCCAGAAGGTGCAGAGTGAATGCAAAAATGGAAGAAGAAATGAGGCGACTCTTAATGAGACTGGACGCCATGGAGACATCACAGAGAAGAGCACTAGACGTTGGTGATGTCAGTGAAGCTAAGAGAGAAGAAGAAGCAGAGGGCAAGGAAAATGTAGCAGAGGATGTTGCACAAGATTACTTGATAAAAGTTGTTTCAAAGATAGGAGCCAGAGAAAGGATAGAGGTACCTATGTACAAAGGCAATTTAGAAGTTGAAGAATTGTTAGATTGGGTATGTGCTATGGAAAAATACTTCGATTATGAAGATATCGAAGAAGACAAGATGGTGAAGCATGCAGTGACAAGACTGAAAGGACATGTAGCGTTATGTTGGGATGAACTGAAAGCTGAACGCAGGATAAATGGTAAGAATAAAATTAAACATTGGGATAGGATGGTAGCTAAGTTGAAAGAAAAATTTATCTCGAAGGATTACCAAATCAAACTTTACAGAAGATTGTAGAACCTGAAATAGAGGGGTTTATCAGTGGAGTACACTGAAGAATTTTATCGACTGAACATCAGGGCTGGACAGAAAGAGAATGAAGATGAGAAGACAACCAGATATATCAATGGGCTAAGATATGAAATACAAGAGGAGATCAACATGATGTATGTCGGTAAATTCGAGGATGCCTATCAAGCAACCTTGAAAGATGAGGAAAAATTGGCTAGGAAGCAAATCCAATGAAGCAAAGGCGGAAATTCAAGCAGAGGCAAGGGAACCAACAGAGAGAAGTTCCAGAAGTCGAAGCCTGAAGCTAACAAACAACATAGTCAGCATGAGAAGGGTGGAAGTTCTAAATAAGGACAGCATGGTGGAAGAAGTTCTTTTTCCAGAGGTAGAGGAAGAGGAAGAGCTAGAGGAGGCATAGTTAAATGCTATACCTGTGGAAAAGAAGGACACAAATCTTGGGAATGTCCCGACAGAAAAAGAGAAGGTGGAGAAGCACACATTGCTGAAGCACAGAAACATGTGGAAGCAGAAGCAACAGAAGGAGGAATAAACCTCATGATGAGAAAAATTCTTCTTAAACCATAAAAGGAACCAGAGGAACCAGTTCAGTGAACAAGCCTGTTCAGAACTGCTTGCAAGTTGAAAGATGAGTTTGCAAGGTGATCATAGAAAGTGGGAGAATTGAAAATCTAGTATCCACAGAGATGGTGGAGAAGCTGGAATTGAAGACAACTGCACATCCAAAGCCATACAAGGTATCGTGGTTGCACAGAGGACATCAAGTAATGGTAAGTCAACAATGCCAAGTTGAATTCAAAATAAGAGGTTATAGGGATGAAATATTGTGCGATGCAATTCCTATGGATGTCTGTCATATTTTATTGGGGAGGCCGTGGCAGTATGACTAAAAGGTTATTCATGATGGAAGGAAAAATACCTATACCATAGAAAAGAATAATAGAACACATATGTTGTTACCCATAGAAGGCAAAGAGAAAAAGACAGAAGCTAGTTCAAGCATACTTCTCATGAGTGGGAAGGAGCTATTGAATGAAGTCAAAAAGGAGAAAGAAATGTAGTTTGATGTAGTGAGGAAGCCTAGAGTTATCCTTATGAATACTTCTGTAGAAGACTTACTTATAGAAATCCAAGAACTATTAGAAAAATTTGCTGATATAGTTGTGGATGACTTACCACACTCATTGCCACCCATCAGGAGTATAAGCCATCATATTGACTTTATTCCAGGAGCTAGTTTACCAAACAAAGCAACTTATAGGTTGACGCCTAGAGAGAATGAGGAAGTCAAAAATCAAGTCCAAGAGTTGTTGGATAAAGGTTTGGTCAGGGAAAGCCTAAGCCCATGCGCAATACCGACTGTATTAAGCCCAAAGAAAGATGGAGGATGGAGGATGTGTACAGATTCCCGAGCCATCAACACGATAACCATTAGATACATATTTTCGTTACCGAGGATGGATGATTTGATGGACTGTTTGAGTGGGGCAAGCTATTTTTCCAAGATAGACTTGAAGAGCAGATATAATCAAATATGAGTGAGAGAGGGAGATGAATGGAAAACAACATTCAAGACAAATGAAGGATTGTTTGAATGGCTGGTCATGTCGTTTGGGTTGATAAATTCACCAAGCACATTTATGAGGTTAATGAATGAAGTGTTGAAAGACTTCATAGGAAATTTTTTCATAGTATATCTGGATGACATACTAATCTTCAGCAAGACAAAGGAGGAACACTTAAGACATTTGACATCAGTGATGGAAAGGTTGCAGCAAGAGAAATTGTTGATAAATATGAAGAAGAGTTCTTTTATGAAGAAGGAGCTCATATATTTGGGTTTCATGATCTCTTCAAATGAATTGAGGATGAACCCAGAAAAAGTGAGAGCGATCAGAGAATGGACGTCCTCGAGCAACATATTTGAGGTAAGAATTTTTCATGGGTTAGCAAGCGTTTATAGAAAATTCATCAAAAATTTCAGTGGCATATGTGCACCCATGCTGGACACTATGAAGAAGAAACACAAGTCCTTTAGTTGGACAGCGGAAGTTGAAAGAAGTTTCAAAGTGTTGAAGGAGAAAATCACAGAGCAACCAATTCTGGTCTTCCCATATTTTGGAAAAACATTTCAGGTGAGATGTGATGCAAGTGGATTAGCTATTGGAGCAGTCTTGAGTCAGGACAATAGGCCAGTTGCTTATTTCAGTGAGAAACTGAATGATGCCAAGAAAAAGCATTCCACGTATGACAAGAAATTTTATGCGGTGATTCAAGCTTTGAAAAAATGGAGACATTATCTAATTCCTAAAGAATTTGTCTTGTACAGTGGTAATCATGCTTTGCAATTTATTACTAGGCAAGAAAAGTTGAATCAGAAACATGCAAAATGGGTAGAATTTATGGAGAATTTTACTTTTGTTATTAAGCACATTGTTGGAACTGCTAACAAAGTTGTAGATGCTTTGAGCAGAAGAAGTTTGATTGTACAGGAATTCCAGGTGTAGACCTTGGGGTTCGACCATGGACTGAATATTTGATCCAGGATGGATTATTGTTCAAAGGGATCCAATTATGCATTCTAAAATGCTCAATGAGAGACAACCTACTGAAAGAGAAACACAATGGAGGTTTAGCTAGACACTTTGGTCATGATAAGACATTTTCACAGCTGAATAATTCGTATTATTGGCCGAGCATGAGAGAAGAAGTGAAAAAGTTTGTGAACAAATGAAAAATTTGTTAGTATGCAAAAGGAAAACAACAAAACAATGGTTTGTATCAGTCATTACCAATTCCAGAAAGGCCATGGGATGCAATCAGTATGGATTTTGTTTTGGGATTCCCTAAAACTCAAAAAGGGAGTGATTCCATATTTTTTGTGGTGGACATATTTTCAAAAATGGCACATTTCATACCATGCCAGAAGACAAGCGATGCCACATACATCGCCAATTTGTTTTTCAGAGAAGTCATGAGACTACATGGATTGTCGAGGAGCATAGTTTCAAACAGAGACACCAAATTTGTAGGACACTTTTGGAGGAATCTATGGAAGAGGTTGGGAACGAACTTATCCTTTAGTTCATCATATCACCCTCAGACAGATGGATAGACTAAAGTAGTAAACATGATTCTTGGAAACTTGTTGAGAAGTTTAGTCACTAAGCAAGGTCGACAATGGGATTAGATTCTGGCACAAGCAGAATTTGCATTCAACAATTCAATGAACAGGAGCACAAGAAAAATTCCATTTGAAATTGTGTATGGTATACGACCAAGAAGGATTACAAAGTTGAGAGATTTGAATCAAGATGAGTTCAGAAGTGCTGGAGCAGAGGATTTTGCAACAGAAATGTAGAAACTCCATGATAGAGTTAGAGAGAAGCTACATGACAAAATTCAGAAATACAAGAGCAGAGTTGATCAAAAGAGAAGATAAGTTCAATTTGAAGTTGGAGATGAAGTTTTAGCTCATTTGAGAAAAGAGAGATTCCCAAGGGTAGCGTACAACAAGTTAAAGATGAAAAAGATAGGACCATGTAGGATTCTCAGAAAATTCGCAACCAATGCTTATGAGATTGGGTTGCCAGACAATGTTGGGACATCACCTATATTCAATGTTGCAGACCTGTATCCTTACAGGAAAGATGAAGCAGGAGAATCAAATGATCAGAAAGAAATTCAGTGGGAAGAGCAAGTTCCCACAGCAGAAAAACCTCAGATGGAGAAAATTATTGAACAGGGGGATGGAAAGAAAACCAGGAGGAAGACATATCCTGAGTACCTAGTGAAGTGGAAATATCATCCAATGGAAGATGAAAGTTGGGTCACAGAACCTGATATTTTGGAGCATAGAAAAACAATGCAGGAGCTCTTGGACAGGATTCTGTGGAAAATTTTTAACCAGGGGAGTATGAAGTAGGAGCATTGCCTTCAAAGTCAACAACGCATGCGTGGAGGCAGAAGAATGACATCTCAGCAATGACAGAGTTTCAAATCAAGAATTTAACTCAGAATTTAATCGGTTGTTGAGATATTTTTGAATACAACATTTTAAAATGTAACTTGTTTGTAAATTCTTGAAGGAATGTAAGAAATTGCAGATATGGAGTGTCGACTCTATCTAGCAATAACTAGTAGTTGTTGTAATAAAACATAGTAGGTAATAGCTTTGAATTTGAAATGATAGATTTCAAAATAGGATGAGAGAGCTCATGGAGTGGTCCTTAGATCGTTTTTCAGTATTGTATTGTAACATATATAATGTATGAGACAGAATAGGGAGTTCAGTAGAGTAGAGTAGAGTAGCAGAAACACTATGTATTTTGTTTTTCATGAATGAATAGAGCAGACAGAAATTGTCCCAAATCCTTGGGCTGTGTTCATTTCATGTGTGATTGAATGAATGTTGTTATGTGTGTATGATTTGTTACAGTTCATTTCATGTATGAGTGTTCGAGAGATTAACTGTATGAGTTCGTGACGAAGCTGGTTGAGTTTCAATTGTTTCTCTTATGATACTTGTATGCAAGGTGTGCATCTCGAACGCAAGGAGTGCGTCGATTGAGTCTCAAATTGACTCAAAGAAGTTCAGAGAGAATCAGAGAAACTTAGACAAGGTGCAAGGTGTGCACAACGTCAAGAGACCAACAAGCTTCGAAGAACCAGCACAGAAGAAATCTAGGTGGGTGAAAAGCATTTTCTTTTCAAGAAAATCCTTCAAACTTAGTTATTCAAAATCCTGAGAACGCAAAGTGTGCGTGGGATATTGAAATCCTTTTTAGGATAGATGCACAGAAGAGATAACACTTTTCACGAGGTTATCCTTTTAAGTGTGTGTGTGGGTTGACGAGGTCCCAGATGCGGATTCGTCAGGGAACAAAGGTTTGGAACCTTTGAAGGTGAATAAATATTCCAAGGCGGAGAGATATCAGAATATCAGGAGTAAGATCGACTATGATCGTCAGATCATAGGGAAGAAGATCAATAGTCGTGGGATTAGAAAAAGTGTGAGAACCTTATCACTTCGCGCATAGAGGATAAAGGCCACTGAGGTTGAAACTTGATATTTTCAGAGTCCGGAGAGCCAGAATAGAATTTTGACCATCCGATCAATGGGATAGATCTGAGTTGTCAGATCACTAGAGGCTAAGAACAAGCGTTGGATTACCAGGAGGAATCACAGTCATTGGTTGTTGGAAGCTCAGAAGGGAGAGTGGCTTGAAACTATAGATTTACGAAGCCCAGAGTGCCGAAACGCCAAGGTGGGATCTGAGTCGTCCGATTGATCAAGTGTGAGCCGTCAGATATCATGGGCACACAAGGAGTCAATTTGATATTTGAAATACCTAGAGCATGGACAGCCGAAGGGTCATGAGTCATTGATCTGTGAGGAGACACTTTTCATCAGATCTCATACTCCGGGAAAAGATGAAGTAATTTTTCAGTTTGAGAATTGAAAACACCGGAGCACAGAGACCCAAAGTCCTGGAATAAGATTTGGGCCGTTGGATTCAGAGGACACATGGTGAGAAATCAACATTTCACTGACTCACAACTCGGGAAAGTCAAAGGGTAGATTCATAAGGATTCATGAACCTGAGTTCACGATTTGATCGTAGCCATCGATCGAGGAAGGAGCATGGACCGTTGATTCACCCAGGGAGATATCGGGGAATCGAAAATCGGGAGAAGAGAGGTGAGTGATCCCCCAACTTCGTGAAATGAGAAATATCGATAAGTGCTTGAGGTTGAACCCCAAGTCACAGTCGGAGATCGGGAGGGTTGAGGTGACTCACACGCAAAGGTCTGATACGGGATTTCACGACGCGCCTTTTGATTTGGCTTGTGGTCACAGGTAGTGGTCATGTGGAGAAGGATAAGGGAGCAGCTAGCAAGTGCTAAGCCCCTATCAAAATTTTGGAGGTCGAGAGAGTTGGGGTAACTCGCGTACAAAACACCCGATACAGGAAATTGTGAAATGCCTTTTGAGAGGCGTGCGGTAACAGTTGGTGGTCGCGTGGAGGGAACTCACGTCGAGTGCATGTTTGCGTGGGTGCAGTTCACAGAGGACCTATGGATTTTTTTAGTAGAAGTTCCAGCAGGGACCTGAAAGAGCTAATCCATCTCATTTTAGTGAAGATCCAGTGACCGAGAGGTCGACAGACCTTGTTGAGGTAGGGGGATGCATCAATTGGACATCTCAGAAGTAGAAGAACAATTTACACCAATAGATCTCAACCCCGACTGCATACAACAGGCATCTCATGATCAGATTGTGGACATAGATATCAAGGGCAATCAACAACAAAGGATCCAGCTTTATCGAGTAGTCAAAGCAGAGCAGCTCCTACACCAAGACAGGTGGCTCACGCGGGGCCAAATTCAACAGAAATTTCCTCATCTGATGGAGGAACTCAATGCAATGGATACCATTGCTTCCTAAGGAGAGAGGATTGATCCAGATGGATATCGGTGGCCACCCAAATTTCCAACTGGCCGCTCAAAACAATTTTCTGACAATTTTGGTAATTTACTATTTTTAGCAGTTTTTCGGGTCCTGAAACGTCCGGAGCCATTTTGAGGCCCTAAACGATGTTTTTAGGGAAAACTGGGAGCAACATGGAAGTTCCTTCGATGTTTCTCAAACAAAAGTTGCATTCCTCGGATAGATCTTTATAATGAGGTATTGAGTGTGTCAAGCGGAGATCGTATGCAAAAGTTACGACCCTGGGAAGTTGATGTACTGACTTACCCAAATGGGGCCCACATGACTTTTGGCGCTTCATCTCCTAGGGTTAGGTTTTTGGATGTCTAGGGTTTTTGACATTCCTGTTTATTGTAAAAAGGCCTTCAGAGCCTCATTGTAACCCTCTTCTTGCGAATGAGCGCAGCTATCACATCTCGTTTCAGAGATAAGCCGCCACCATTCCAACAAGCTTGTTTTCCGCTGCATTTTACAGTTTCATCTTATTTCCTTATTGAATAGAAAACCAGTTTTATTCTCTTTTATTTTGTGTTAATCACCTGCTAATAATCTGTAGTCATTTCGTTCTGCTCATAAAATCCAGATCAAATTGTCTTTGAAAACACTACTTGGACCAGTAAGGCTCCTTCAAGTTGCACCCTGTTCCACTGAAACGTATAGTCTCCTAGCTATAATCCAAGTTTCCCATCATCATTGGACATCATTAACACTTGAAATGTATCATAACGCTCATAAAAGTATGATGCCAAACTTCCAAATCTCGAATTCCCTTGAACTATTCGACAACAATCCCCACGTGCATGTTTCATAACCTCGGTGAGGTATAGTTTTTTCGATCCACAAGCATCTTGGACTATTGAACAACTATCTGTTTTCCATTGCATCCCTCCCTGCCTTCAAAGTGTAGGCCTTCTTAAAATGTTAATTCTTTAGTGAAGTATTCTTCATTGTCTCTATTCAATGGATCTTCAATAAGAGTTATATTTGTTGATTCTTTAAGCTTCCCTTTAAGAAGATAACTGACATGGATTTTACAATTAATTACTATATGAACCATTTGTCCATAGTAGTAACATTATATCTTCCTCTTGTCTTTAGTTGATCTGTTACGATTGTTTCTTAAGTAGAATTTCATCCCAGATAGATTATTACCCTTTGTATCTCCTATAATGGATCTCTTTTCTTCAGCTAAGAGTGCAACAATCATATCTTCTAGACTTTGAGAAGGCAACTAGCTTAGAGTAAAAATAACACTATTGTATTTAGACAGTAAATTATTTAACATAATGTTTTGGCATCCTCTTCATCTACCGTGGCCTTGAACTCTGCTAACTATCTGAAAATAGATCTTAGATTATTTATGTGACTAGACATAGTGATTTCAATTGATATTTTCAAACTGGATAAATGTAGCTTCATAGAAAACTTTGCATTCATGGCTTGCGCTCCAAACAATGCATTCAATATGTCATATATTTATTTCGATGATTTATCTAGATCTACATGATGTAACTCTAAATATGAGAGAGCAAGGCCAATGATGGCTTTGGATTTATCATCTTTGCTTTGTAATTCCAATAATTTAATTGGATCTCTTGGTAATATATCACTCCCTTTTATTATTCCCCATAAGGATTTGTTCATTAGTTGCATTTGTATTTTTACTTTCCAGGTTTGGAAATTGAAACTAGAATATTTTTGTGGTGGCATTTCCATGATTAATGTCCAAAAACAAAGTTTTGTGGAAATGTAAACTGTGAAAAGAAATGAACAGTTGTACACTCAAATGTATGCACGTTCTTAAACAAAAAATAGGATCCATTTTGTTTGATTTGACTGAAAACATTATTGGAATAGATATAAATTTATTTGAAATCTGTTAAATGGAAGCAACTAGATATACATACCAATGATCAATTTCATAAAAAGAGATAGCATTGGAGAGATCTCCATGTTCCTAATATTTTGGAGAAGATGCAGAGTTTGGTGGATTTGAATGAGCTATCGTCTCCAGACTATAATCTATTTTTTCCTTATCCAATTGTTCAATAGATTTTGGGTTACAGTATTTATGTAGAGGACTGGAAACATGGCTACAGAGGCCAATGCATTTCAAGTTGTGTCTTCTAATTTATGTAGTACATTAATTGTTCTACATTTTCAGATGATCAAGGAATTAAAGAATTCTACAATCACACAACAATTAGATTGGATTCATTAACTCAATCATATAGAGAAATCAATCCCACAGTCACTGAGTTTGCTACTGTTGGAGTGATTTAGATTGGATCATTATATTATTTTTCATCTATCTCGATTCTTTCAGAGTGGAAAAAATTGGAGGAAACAGCTTGCAAGGTCATTTTAATGGCAGGTCCCAGTTTGGAAAATTGGGGTTTGAAACCTTCTAAAGCCATTTAGAGACATCAAATAATGTTTTTTGGGGTCTAAACTTTATCAACTTTAGTTAAAACCCCTATTCTACACATTGAGACCTTTCCAATGGTGCAAAAATCTCATCAATCAAACCTCGTATGCAAAAGTTATGCCCCATGCAAGTTGACCTACTGTGTTGACCACCATGGTACGTGTGGATGCCACTTCAACACCCATTACTCACACATATGGGGCTAACCACGTATGTACTTCCAAGAATATTCTATAAGGTCCAAAACCTTATTACAATTAAGGGTTGAGGAAGTCAAAAATCCTACCTCTAAATGGATATTGGCCAATGTTAAATATCGGGCTACTTGAAGGAGAAGGGGTTCGATTCTTTAGCATTGTATTTGTTCCATAGTTGAGAAGAGCACCTAGGACTGGTATTTTGAGAGAATAACAGAGGAGGAGAGATTTTGAAGCAGCCATATAGGCCACAGTGTCAAAGGAAACTCCATAGAGAGTGTATCTTTCTTTGTATTTGCATTTGAAGAAAATAGAGCAGAGCGACCTCACCTTCTAGCGAGGTTTTCTCCCATATTGGGTTTCTCAGGTTATATCTTGTGTTTATTTATGGATGGTGGGTGAGAATTTATTTATGTTCCCTATTTTTCACATTTCATCTATTTCATAAATTTTAAGCAGAAAACCAGAAATTAAAGAATCTAAGATCTAAAGGAAAGTGACCTTCACAATAAATATTTCAGTATTTTATTAGATCTGTTGTTACAAACTGTCTAGTGGAATATCCATGGCAAGTTACATATCATGGAGTTCAAAGATGAAAGGGAGGAACACATATGTGGCCACTCCTTATATGATTTTCAATCTCTTTGTGGTATCCTACAACACGTACAGATGATGGTCACAGTCTCTGTTAAGAACCAAATATCAATATAGCATAGAAAAACCTCAAAATAAGTACTCAACGCCTTGAAAAATAGATAATTTCAAATAATAAGCCTCTTCGAGGGGAGAACCTCCTTTTACCCCACATAAATTTTCAAGTACAAGATGATTCCAAATGAAAATGTCTCGGTATATATAGGAGACTAGAAGGTATAATTATAACTAATGGAATAAAAACGACATAAATAAAATAGCATTACTAATGTAATATGCCCCAATTAAGGGGTAATGAGACAATATTAGGGATTAACATGCCCCTCCCCTTGAGACAAGTGTTGTACACAACGCTTGAGTAACTCTGGATGCTTCTGTATAAAAGACTCATCTTCCCAAGTGGAATCTTTAGTCGGTAGTTTCCTCCATTTAATGAGATACTCTGAAATGGATCTATTCCT
>JZKD02S0011356.1:318437-332846 GCA_000966675.3 Picea glauca
TGTGAGTTTGGAAGTTTACTAACATCTACAAGTTTTGGTGTAATGACAAACCTTATCATTTGGTAAATTGGAAAGACCAAGATGTTTTGAAATGGCAAACATGTATAATTATCAAATTCAGATCCCCATTACTAGCATTGAAAACTAATATCTTGCACAATCAATTTTAACATCAACTAGATAAGAGAATTGAGATCCCCAATAACGACATGGAAAGCTGATATCTTGCACAATTAATTTAAAACATCAAGTGGAGAAAAGAATTGAGATCCTCACATTGAAGAATGATATCTTGCACAATCAATTTGAACTTCAAGTGAATAAAAAGACATGAATATAATATGATACATGCACTTTTATTGTGAAGATATAAGGTGTAGGTACTAAATTCAAACTCCCAAAGCACACCATTAGACATTGTCATAGTAATTGTTATACTATTGAATACTTCATGGAGTAATTGTCAGACAATTGAATACTGTTGAATATCCCTTCCAAGGAGGTGTAGGTATGTTTATTTCCGAGCCACTTACCATGCTATGAAAGATTGACTCAACCTATTAGAGAAAAAGGAGGCTTAGGCATGTTGACTTGGTGGTCAACACCTCCTTTGGGACTTGTGACATGGTTTAACAGTCTTTCATGGATTTGTTAACTCTGATAGTTTTATCATAAACTAACAGGTTGGCCTTTTGGTTTAACGAAAAAATGTGGGACAACAATTGGTATCAGAGAAAAATGTCATGGGTTTGAGTCCGCTCGGTTGGTGCTAAGTACCTCAGTTGGTGTTGGGCGGGGGGGGATTGTTGACTTGGTGGTCAACACCTCCTTCGAGAATCGTGACATGGTTTAACAACCTCCCATGGATCCGTTAACTCTGGAATTTGTATAAGAAACAAACAGGTCGACCTTTTGGTTTAACAACAAACATGGGCCAGCAAGGCTTAACTTTTGGATCTATATCTATTGTTTTGATTGAGCCCCACTACATCCTAAAGCTATTGTACTTTTCCACTAATTTTGTTATTCATGAATAATATTTAACCTGGACTATTTTATACCACCTCTATTTTATACTACCTTTAATGCCATGACCTTAATATATATTTTTATATTAAGTTTATCTTTATCCTTAGCAACATTTTTATCACTTTGTTTTGTTTGATTTTGAGCTATTTATACATATTGCATCTTTAAATTTTGACTTAATATATCTTTTTATATTAAGTTTATCTTTATCCTTAGCAACATTTTTATCACTTTGTTTTGTTTGATTTTGAGCTATTTATACATATTGCATCTTTAAATTTTGACTTATGAAGACATCACACAACTTTCATAAATTTTTTATCTTATTTCTCCTTGTAACATGGCACAACCTTTAAAACTTTCATCTTTTGCTTTTCACGATGTTTCAAATACTTTTGATTCTTTGATCTTTCGAGCACTTATGCCACAATACAAGGATAAGAGGTTTCAAAAAATTTGCAAGCGTTGTGACAAAACCTACAAATAGATTTTTTATTCCATGAGATTGGTACCATTCGATGAAGTATTAAAAAAAGTGATAGTTCAAAGTAAGCGGGGAATAGGAACATAAAGTGCAAAACATAAAAGGGCTAGTGGATTGCTAAAATAAAAACCTATTTGAATCGCAACAGGTAAAAGTAAATGGAAAGAAAAAATTTTACACACACAATTTTAACCTTCCTATTGTCATTGTCATGCGAGAAGGCCTCCAACCACCTATGAATTGTAATCAGAGGAAAGGCAGCAGTACTTCACCAAAACACTCCATTACTCAGCATCGAATGCCTCAATTAGTTAGGTACTCCTTTAATTTATAATTCATATTTGACTTAAATAAGGTTTTTCTTTCTCTCGCTTTAGTTGATTAATTTCCATTTGACAAATCGATACTTCCTCTCTTCTCCTTGTAATTTCACTTCAATCTTACCCTTACCATATCCATTCCTTGATCCTACCTAGCCTTCTGTAGACATGAAGTCTTAATGGGGATTTGCCAACCAAAACTACATGATAATTTTTACTTAAAAAAGTGAATTTTGCGAATGGTGTTTCGGTATGGTAGGGTAATTGTTCTATCACATTCAAACTTTGTTACCATTTCACCAAATTACTTTCCCAAGGCCAGAGAATGAGCTTACCTCTCTTAACACATTGGCATTGTTAATAAGTTGTTTTTATGAATCTTGAGGAATATTATATCCTTTCCAAATCCATAGTATCATTTTATTAGGAGACATCCCTAAAAGTTTGACAAAGGAACCAACAGAGAAATGGCCATGGACATGATGCTTATGTAGTTTCTAACCTTACTAACATGCATTGCTATTGATATGCATGAGTTACAAGATATAGATATGGCTTCTAAAAGGAAACGTCGACAAAAGGAGGTAGTTCATGACATCAACCTAGAGAGGGAATTGTCATCAGAGCTAGAAATAGAGAAGGCCTCAAGGCCATTCTTTGGAGATACATAATGGAAATTTGACTTGGGAACCAATTATTAATGGGGTGAAATATACCAAATATTTAGGGAGGAAACATACTCAGAACTTCCACTGCAACTAGGTGAGACAAACCTAGTTGTTGGAGTGTATCAAACCATTAGAAGGTTTGGTCTCCATGGAGTAGCAACTAGATCAGTTGTAAATCCTTGCATTAAGATCATCTCATGGATAATTAGTCATACAAATGTAGAGAATAGGCTAATAAGAAACAAGGAAGTAAAGGCTATGGAATAATTTTAGCGCTCAATCTTGGATGTATGCTATGCGTTCCTAGACCCGAGGTTGATCTCATTGATGAGTGGGTCTTGTAGTTCATGATTAACTATCATGAACTCCTAAAGAACTAGTGGATTACTGGAAAATACTTTAGGACGTAATGGTCAAGTGAATACCCAACCATTAGTCTCAGGACACCTTACAAGTTAATAGCGGCCTTAATGGGCAGACTATATGGTGAAGAAAATGAAACTCAGTTCAATGAAACCTGGGTCCCATTGGTGTATCAAGTGACAAAGCTTGGAACGATATTCAACTGGTCCTCTTTCTTGTCTACTGCATTAAGCCACACCATTTCTAGAGCTAAATACAATGCTACAAGGATCCCTCTATAATTATATATGTCCTCATATTTACTAGATGTATCATGTCTCATCGACAATTTTGTGGGAATGGGATGGCAGTGGCAACAAAGTGAGAAACCAACCAGAGATAAATACAATGCTACAAGGATCCCTCTAGAATTTTATATGTCCTTATATTTACTAGATGTAGCATGTGCCATTGACAATTTTGTGGGAATGGGAGGGCAGTGGAAACCAAGTGAGAAACCAATCCATGTATATCATCAAATTTTGTGGGGGCATAAATGCAGAGTTAATTACACTAAGATATGTGAGTACTTCATGCCTCCCATCTACATGTTGATTTTTTGTGAGCCTATGCAATGTATGACAGATAAATCCATGCAAATGATAAGCACAATTGTCGACTAGTATATCATGGAGAAAGGCATGTATATAAGATTACTTGTGGCCACTAAACCCCTACACCTACTACCAAAATTTATTCTAGAAAAACTATCCATTTAGGATGTGGCATATCAAATGTTATTGAATGGAGTTGGAGTTTCCTTGACTTGAGACAAGAAGGCCCCATAAGCCACCTTGCCACTATATATAGGTGAATATGGTATATAGAATGTTAAGGTTGCAGTAATGATGGGAAGCAAAGGTAAAGGGGGAAAATAAAACAAGAAAGAATAGAAAGACAAAAAAAGGATGAGCAATATGCCAAAGAGAAAGAAGAAAAGAAAGAAGAGAAAAGGAAGAAGCTAGAGCATCAGTAGAGGAGGGGAGAAACAAAGAATTACTGAGGGAATAAGAGGCAAGAGAGAAAGAAGAAAAGAAAGAAGAGAAATGGAAGAAGCTAGAGCATGAGTAGAGGAGGGGAGAAATAGAGAATTACTGAGGGAATAAAAGGCAAGAGAGAAAGAAGAAAATAAAGAAGAGAAAAGGAAGAAGCTAGAGCATGAGTAGAGGAGGGGAGAAACAAAGAATTACTGAGGGAATAAGAGGCATAAAAAATTAGACAAGAAGAAGAAAAAAGGATTGCTCAAGAAGCTAAGGCAAGAAAAGAGGCAAAAAATAAATATGAAGAGGAAGGAACATATGGTGTAAAGCAGACAAACAATGATCCTCCAACCCAAAATTATCATTCAGGCCCATAATGAAATCCATAATCGAGGATCACCTTCCATTTTAAGAGATGGGATTAGAGCATTTCACTACATCAAAATTAGAGTTAGTTGTGGTTTAGGATAATTTTTCTTTGTTAAAAGAAAGAAACAAGTAGTAAGACACATTCAAAAGAATCTCAAGATGATAGGATTCCTAGAATTGGTAATCACAATAGAAACTCTAGTGATTTCCAAAACAAAGGATCATCCACTGGCTTCAACTTCTGTTAGTGCCACCTGTATAGAAGCAAATAAGTCCAATGTCATCAAGATAGTGAAAGAAATAGAAGATCATAAGAACAAGATAAACACTCTCTAGGATCAAGTTGCCTACTACAAAGAATACGTGAGTGGGTTATATCAATTCAAAGAGTGTTCTTTTGAAATACAAGATGAGTTGAATGATGCACAAATATTAATGTACAAATGTTTGTAGGAGTTTTAGGGCTATGCCTCTCAGTTCTTAAACTTCTTGAACAACATAAAAGAGAAGAGAATAATCTTAGAGGGATTACAAATGGGTTAGGATAGCTTAAAAATGAGAAAATTTAGAAAAAGATGCCTCAAAAGGCCTACCAAGGATGAGTGGAAAAGAGACTTAATGTAATTATGCCACATTGGCCAATTGTAAAGGGAAAATATTATCATTTGAAAATGATGTTACTACCTCATTCAAAACATGCTAGAGGCTACACTAGGTAGCCAAGAAAGTGATTGAAATATGACATTTTATGCTACTTGGTGATGCAGGAGCATCTCTCCACATCAGCCAGCCAACCAACCAGCCACGTCAGCGCGCATGCATTCAAGATGAAGAGAGGCGCAGTCCTCATTCAAATTTGAAATTCAATGTAATTAATGAGTTTAGGCTGGTGAGCCATGGAAGTCGTGCCTTTGTACAGGCTGTAGATAAGATCGACTTTAATGCTAGATCGACTGAGATCTAGATTCAGATGCTGGACTAGACAACCATTTATTGTAATTTATTAGAGTAGGTGAACCTAGAGGGAAGCGCTCGATGAGCCCCTCAAGTAGAAGAGAGTTTGAGATCTCATTTTGAGTAAGTCAAAGGTTGAATAGAGAAGCGCCAGATAGAGCTCAGGGGAACACCTTTGTAAATACAGGCATTTGTCATTTTAATATAATCAGAAGCAGTTTTTCCTGCATATGTTCAGTCTTATATGCATGTCTGTGGGTGTTCATTATATGTTGTATTTGTGTGTTGTTATCATGCCATTGCAGGGAGTTTGTTTGATTTTGGGGTTGAAGGTCTTTGAGGTTTCATGCCAGGAGGGCGTGATAGAGTGTTGCAGACTCTGAATACCAGTGCACAGAGGATGCACTTCTGAACTCTGTGGAGTCAGGCAAAGACGTGCTGAGGCACAAGAACTGAGATCAACAACTCAGGAAGAGGAAGACCTCAAGGTTGCTGAATACCTTGGAGGCAAGGCTGTGTAGCTAAAACACAGTTGTAGAAAGAACTTTGCTGTAAGTTCTGTGGAGCTCTGCCAGGTGGGCATTGAGCGTAAGCACGAGGTGCTGGAAGAAGAACTCTGCTGAGAGTTTGAAGGAGAAGCAGAATCGTTGAGGATTCTGGAAGGCTCTGCCAGGTGGGCATTGGAGCAGGTGTGTAGGCACGTAGAGAGAAGGAAACTCTGCCAGGAGGCATCGAGTCAGTGTGCAGGCAGGCACAGGAAAGAAGAGAACTCTTTGAGTTCTGTAAATCAGGGGAAGAATCCACTGAGGGATTCTCACAGAGTTACTGAATACCCGGAAACTCAGCCAAAGGTCGCTTGAACAAAAGGATAGCCAGGGAGGCATCCATTTCATTCTCCATCTGAAGGAGAAGAAGGGAAAAAATCCCTCAACGAGTCTAAGTGTTCGACGAATCTCAGGAGGGATAGCACTAGCGTGTGTATGAGGAGACTCTGCAAGAGTTGCAGAAGTTGAAGAATCCTTTGAGGATTCATTGAAGGGGGAAAGTTCAGGATTGAAGAGCTCGCAGAGGACAAGGAGGCAAAGGCCGAGGTCTTGGAGAAATCGAAATTCTCCTAAGTGCATGAAGAAGGAAGACGCGTGAGCTCGAGAGACAGCAACAACCGTCATTGGATACAGTTGGAAATTGGATCTGGATCATTGGTTTTCGTGTCCAGGAAGGCGTCGAGAGAGCGCGCACAGGAGAAGAGATATGAGTCATTGAATTTGGCTCAGGATCACCAACAGCCGTCAGATCGGCAGGAGAAGAAATCTGGACCATTGGGTTTCTACGTCCAGGAGGAGCTCAGGAGGAGCCTATCGGAGGAGAAGACCGAGAGCCGTCGGATCTCATATAGAAATTCTGTCAGTCGTTGGATCGGGAGGAGCAGCGTAAATTTTAGCCTCTGGAGGAGGAGCGCACAGGAGAATAGATCTGGGTCGTCAGATCTGGGACAGATACCCAACAGTCGTCGGATCTGTGGAAGTTGTACAAGGTTTAGGCAATCGGGATATCGACCATTGGGAAATCGGGATTCTCGAGGTCGTGAGAATCATGACACCAACAGCCGTGAAATCCCAACGGAGGATATGGTCCGTTCGTTGGAGAAGAGACGCATGGAGGAGATCAAGCGCCATCGGCATTTTGGCACACCAGAGATTCGGCGTTCTCACGGGCAAGAGGTCATGGAATCCATAGAGAAAACCCTGATACAATCAGAGCCGTCCATCCGTGGGACAGGTGGCAATCATCGAGAGCCATCGACGTTTGGTTCCATCAGGAAATCGAGAATCCCATAGATGAGTGGTTCATTCATTTCGAATTCGCGAAACGCGAAACCACGATCAGTGGGGGCCAACTGTCATCACAGTAGAGAAGGAGGATAGAGGCATAGTGGAGGCCAGCTGTTAGCGATCCGGAGGAAGTCGGGGATCGGCATATCGCGGGTCCCGTGAACAAAAACATTTTGACATCGTGAACCCTGAAACCCTGATGGGGATACGATTGTGGTCATGGGATAGAGGTCATATTGGCCAAGGCTTAGCCAGGAGGGCTGAAGCGGGTCGAGAATCAGAGGATCACGGATCCAATGGGTGTGTGCACATCGACATCGAAAAGTCTGAAACCCCGATGGAGAGTATGACTGCGGTCATATACGAGTAGGTCGTATGGACCAGGGTATAGCCGGTAGGGGCTAAAGGTGGAAGAGAGCTCATCCATGATCGGGGAATAGAGAGGACAGGGACTCTCGACAGTGGAAAGTCCGAAACCTCGATGTTGAGTCGGGGATAACCATGGTAAGGTACAGAAGGCTGTGAGGGTGAGTGAAAGGACCTGTGGATTAGGTGTTTGACAAGGATTCCATTCCGGGATCTAAAGAGCCACTTCGGCTTAGAAGGATATTTAGAACGATCCTGTGAGCAGGCGAGGAGTTGTCGGAGGAGGTAGCTCGTGCCTGCGTCAGGTGGTATCAGAGCTAGTTCTTGCTTGTATATTTCAGGCAGGATAAGGCAGGAGGAGGAAGACAGAGTTGTTAAGGACTCTGTGAGGACTTGTTTGCAGGTAGGCAACAATCCATAGACAGCCAGGGAGACTATAAGATGAAGCTGGACACACTCAATATGTAGAGTGACAACGGTAGATCTGTCAGGGAGGAAGATAGATACAACAAGACGGCTATTGAAGGCCATAGGTCTAATGAACGAAAGAAGCCAGAGATGATGAGCCCAACTGAAAGATTGAAAGAACTTGCCGATATCAGGGAAAAAATAGAGGAGCTGGAACTGCGGATGAGGCAGGATAAGAAAGCCAAGAAGAGATGGGTTTATGAATGACCCATGAGGAAGGCGAAAGCAAAGTGGCCAGTCAGAGAGTTGATGGTCATGAGACAACGCAGGCTATTGATAAAGTGGTTGAGGTATGCTGAAAACCTCAAGGCCACAGAGGAAAAGATGATTGATCACTGTGAGCCAGAGACTGGAAAAGGTCTCGATGATTGGGAAGATGAAGAAGATGAATTGGGATCGGCTGGGGATCTCATAGTCTGCCAGGAGGGAAGAGAAGAAGAAATTCCAGATTTCCAAGAGGGCAACGAGTTGAGATCAGCTGAAGATCTCATGGAATATTAGGAGGACAGCCAAGAAATTTCAATTTTCCAGGTGGGCAATGATGAGAGATCGCTGAGGGATCTCGAAGACTGCCAGGAGGGAAGCGAAAGCATCTTGTACTGCGAGGGCAGAGATGAGAATGCGAGACCATCTAAGGGTCTCATGGACTCAGAGAAGAGTTCAATTCAGCAAGGAGTGCTGATGAAGATGGGATCGGTTGATCTCATAGTCTGCCAGGAGAGTAGCAGAGACGTCCCATATTGCCAGGTGGGCAGGGATGAGCAGATGAGACTATCTGTGGGTCTCATAAACTCAGAAGTGATTTGGAATCAGCTAGGGGAGCTGACATAGCAGGTGGACTTGGATCAATAGGTGCAGTTGACAACAGAAGATATGAGGAGCCGAATGATGATTGGGGGAATACAAGTATTCCTACCATATGCCCAGGAGGAGGCAGAAAATTCTGTTGCAGGTGATACAACAACAGCAGGGGAACAGTCAGCTATGAATGTCAAAAGGAAATTGGAGCAGACATTTGAGACTACCCAAACGGATGAAGGGAAGAATGAGCGTTCTGAGGAATGGCTCAATGATTTCAGCTAGCGAGCTGAAAGAGTTGTAGCATTGGAGCTGATAGCAGAAGAAGAAGCAGAAGCGGAAGAAGAGAGAGAGCATTCTGAGGAATGGATCAACGCATTCAGCGATGAAGCTGAAGAGACTGCAACGTGGGAGTTTGCAGCAGGAGAAGAAGAGGAAGAGGCAGACATCATATGTTTTGCTGATCTGTGGTAGCAGATTGAAGCCCTGGAAGAAAGGGTGAAAGTGCAAGGTGCGCACATCCAACAGGTGAAGTTGGAGACTGATGAAGGAGGCATGGGAGATCATAATGATCTGCCCATATGCCAAAAAATTTTGCAGCTGAGGAGACTGCAGAAACATGACCAGCCATGGGAGCAGCTGGATGAGGTGATAGAAGATATCAGAAGGCTGATGGTAGAGTCAGCAGAAACTACCAGCGAGGAGAGGCTGAGCAGAAGAGAAGCAGCAGCAACAGCAACAGTGCAGAAGCAACAGCAATAGAATGGAGCAGATGGGAAACTCCAGATATTTTTTTGGGATCCAGGAGGATTTCCAACAGCTTAGAAGGGAAGCGCATGAGCAGGAGCTCATGATTTTGCAGCTGAGGAGTATGATGCAGGAGCATCTCTCCACATCAACCAACCAGCCAACCAACCACGTCAGTGCGCATGCATTCAAGATGAAGAGAGGCGCAATCCTCATTCAAATTTGAAATTCAATGTAATTAATGAGTTTAGGCTGGTGAGCCATGGAAGTCGTGCCTTTGTACAGGCTATAGATAAGATCGGCTTTAATGTTAGATCGGCTGAGATCAAGATCCAGATGCTGGACTAGATAGCCATTTATTGTAATTTATTAGAGTAGGTGAACCTGGAGGGAAGCGCTCAATGAGCCCCTCAGGTAGAAGAGAGTTTGAGATCTCATTTTGAGTAAGTCAAAGGTAGAATAGAGAAGAGCCAGATAGAGCTCAGGAGAACACCTTTGTAAATACAGGCATTTTCCATTTTAATATAATTAGAAGAAATTTTTCCTGCATATGTTCTGTCTTATATGCATGTCTGTGGGTGTTCATTATATGCTGTATTTGTGTGTTGTTATCATGCCATTGCAGGGAGTTTGTTTGATTTTGGGGTTGAAGGTCTTTGAGGTTTCATGCCAGGAGGGCATGACAGAGTGTTGTGGACTCTGAATACCAGTGCACAGAGGATGCACTTCTGAACTCTGCGGAGTCAGGCAAAGACGTGCTGAGGCACAGGAACTGAGATCAACAACTCAGGAAGAGGAAGACCTCAAGGTTGTTGAATACCTTGGAGGCAAGGCTGTGTAGCTGAAACATAGTTGCAGAAAGAACTTTGTTATAAGTTCTGTGGAGCTCTGCCAGGTGGGCATTGAGCGTAAGCACAAGGTGCTGGAAGAAGAACTCTGCTGAGAGTTTGAAGGAGAAGCAGAATCGCTGAGGATTCTAGAAGGCTCTGCCAGGTGGGCATTGGAGCAGGTGTGTAGGCACGTAGAGAGAAGGAAACTCTGCCACGAGGCATCGAGTCAGTGTGCAGGTAGGCACAGGAAAGAAGAGAACTCCTTGAGTTTTGTAAATCAAGTGAAGAATTCACTGAGGGATTCTCACAGGGTTATTGAATACCCGAAAACTCAGCCAGAGGTCGCTTGAACAGAAGGATAGCCAGGGAGGCATCCATTTCATTCTCCATCTGAAGGAGAAGAAGGGAAAAAATCCCTCAATGGGTCTGAGTGTTCGACAAAGCTCAAGAGGGACAACACTAGCGTGTGTATGAGGAGACTCTGCAAGAGTTGTAGAAGTTGAAGAATCCTTTGAGGATTCGTTGAAGGGGGAAAGCTCAGGATTGAAGAGCTCACAGAGGACAAGGAGGCAAAGGCCGAGGTATTGGAGAAATCGAAATTCTCTTAAGTGCAGGAAGAAGGAAGATGCATGAGCTCGAGAGAGAGCAACAACCGTCATTGGATACAGTTGGAAATTGGATCCGGACCATTGGTTTTCATGTCCAGGAAGGCGTCGAGAGAGTGCGCACAGGAGAAGAGATATGAGTCGTTGAATATGGCTCAGGATCGCCGACAGCCGTCAGATCAGCAGGAGAAGAAATCTGGACCGTTGGGTTTCTATGTCCAGGAGGAGCTCAGGAGGAGCCTATCGGAGGAGAAGACCGAGAGCTGTCAGATCTCATATAGAAATTCTGTCAGATGTTGGATCGGGAGGAGCAGCGTGAAGTTTAGCCTCTGGAGGAGGAGCACACAGGAGAACAGATCTGGGTCGTCAGATTTGGGATAGATACTCGACAGCCGTCGGATATGTGGAAGCTGTACAAGGTTTAGGCAATCGGGATATCAGCCATCGAGAAATTGGGATTCTCAAGGTCATGAGAATCGGGACACCAACAACCGCGAAATCCCGACGGAGGATCTGGTCCGTCCATTGGAGAAGGGACGCATGGAGGAGATCAAGCGCCATCGACGTTTTGGCACACTGGAGATTCGACGTTCTCACGGGCAAGAGGTTGGGGAATCCATAGAGAAAACCCCGATACAATCAGAGCCGTCCATCCATGGGACAGGTGGCAATCATCGAGAGCCATCGGCATTTGGTCCCATTAGGAAATCGGGAATCCCATAGACGAGTGGTTCGTGCATTTCGAATTCACGAAATGCGAAACCCCGATCAATGGGGGCCAGCTGTCATCACAACAGAGAAGGAGTACAGAGGCATTGTGGAGGCCAACTGTCAACGATCCGGAGGAAGTTGGGGATCAACATATCGCGGGTCCCGTGAACAAAAAGATTTCAACATTGTGAACCCTGAAACCCCGATGGGGATACGGTTGTGGTCACGGGATAGAGGTCATATTGGCCAGGGCTTAGCCAGGAGGGATGGAGCGCATCGGGAATTAGAGGATCGCGAATCCAATGGGTGTGTGCACATCGACATCGAAAAGTCTGAAACTCTGATGGAGAGTATGACTATGGTCATATACGAGTAGGTCGTATGGACCAGGGTATAGCCGGTAGGGGCTAAAGGCGGAAGAGAGCTCATCGGTGATCGGGGAATAGAGAGGACAGGGACTCTTGATAGCGGAAAGTCCGAAACCCCAAAACCCCGATGTTGAGTCGGGGATAACCATGGTAAGGTGCAGAAGGTCGTGAGGGTGAGCGAAAGGACCTGTGGATCAAGTGTTTGACAAGGATTCCATTCCGGGATCTAAAGAGCCGCTTTGGCTCAAAAAGAGATTTAGAACGATCCTATGAGTGGGCGAGGAGTTGTCAGAGGAGGTATCTCGTGCCTGTGTCACTTGGTCAATTAGATGCACCACAAACAACTACTGATTGCATGAAAGAATTGGAAGTGATCATCAAACAAAATAGGATTTCCATAGGAATGCCCTAAGTATCACAAAGGAAGTGCTAAAGGAACACATCTTAGTTACTTCAAGGCACATTAATTTAATTAATTCATTTGTCAACACACTTAAGAATGACATGGGGCCCATGCCAATAGAACTAATGGCATATGAGTAGTTTATTTTTAGGTGTGTATTGGGTATATATTCACAACATGAAGTGTGAATATCTTACTTTAAAGACAAATCCCATGATCGACTATGACTCTTAGATGGTTCCAAAATGTTGTTTTAAATGTAAAAACATATTCTAATAAAATAAAATAAAAGGGGGAGTTCAACAGGTATAAATTCCAAGAAAGGAACTCAACAACCTAAGAGGAAATTACTCTTGTAAAGATATAAATGTAATCTTGAAAAAAGAGAAAGGGATTTTTCTTGTGCTAACAATTTTCCAAACTCTTTTATGAAGTTTGACTAATGAGATCCAATGTTGGTTATTTCTCTTCCACTTCTTCATGGGCTGACCTAGGTTCGAATCTCAATAGGTTTCCAACAAACCCTAAAAAACTATCGGCCCTCCTGGAAAACCAGAAGGCAACGCTGCACACAAGGTGCATAGTGTAGTCTCACCCAAGATAGATTTTATGGGTGACTACAATACTTAGGTGCTTACAGTCTAGGAAAGAGTGGGGGTCTGTGATGGTGTTCTTCCTTCCTCATGCATTATCCTTGTTATTCAAGTACTTCTCAGATTTATTCATCTCTAAACCTATGCATGCATGTTGATATTTCTAGTTTAACCATTCATTCGTAAGATAATGATAAAAAAAAAAAAAAAAACTTTCATTAACAATCACACATAACAAACAATTTTACTATGGTTCACCCCCTCTTAGGGATACGTCGACAAAGCTCTGTCTCTTTTCTCTTTTATTTATTCTTCTACAAAATCTTGCGTTGTGCGCATTACATCTTTAGTAACACAATCAATATGAGGGAAAGAACCCTCTACGAGGTGGACCAGATCACACCAGGCTCCTCAGCCTGTGACCTAACCCTCAAAGACTACCTTAGTCAACTCTTACTACAATCAACAATCAACAAATCAAAATAATCAACTATCTTTTCATCTACTAACCTCAACAACAACAACCAAAAACAAACACCTTTCCTAGACCTCCTAGCTCCTTATTTATACTACTTTATGGCTTATAGCCATTACAATATTTATCAAAAACCCTAACCCTATCATGGTTAGGATTGTCTACCTGCACACCATGTTTCTTTTCCTCCTAGATGTTTTTTTTCCTTCTTTTTCTGCATGTCTCTTTCTTGCCACCTATTGCACACACTCCAATGTTAGGTATTTCATTCCAAAAATTAGGTCTTTCCCAAAATAGATCTTTTCCAACAATAGGCATGTGCCCCATAATAGACCTTTTCTCCAAAAATAGGCTTCCTTCTCAAAATAGTCTTGCACCCAATAGGCCCCAATCCATATGCAAAATGCATGCACCATGATATTAACATATGCTTCCTATAATACATCATAAGATATCAAAGCCATGTACACCACCATCATCACAAAATGATTAATCCCAACAGATCAGCATCAATCCATACTCATGGGTTAGTTCCATGCACCCAAGATTTATTTTATATTATACCATTGTGTGATCTCACCATGAAAATCTGCAGCAGACAGTGTCAGAACCTGCAATAAACAATGTCAGACTCTACAGTACAGAGTTATACCCTCACATCAAACTCCAAGCCATGTGCATTGCCTTTTTCCCAAGGCTTTACAACAGACACGCGGCCTGCTGGACAACTGAGAACGTGTGTACACGACCTATTCAAGGTCAGCATGCATGTACACATGACCGCCACCATTGTTACCTCTGTGTGCCTTAGTAGATGACACTTTTGAACTTCCCTTCAATCTTTCATTTTGATCTGGCTGCTCTGTCTTCTTCACCCACTTCTGTAGATGATCCTTCTCTTCAGAACTTGAGCTCTGAGTATCCATGTTTTCAAATATGTCTCCCTTTCTTACTTCATTCCTTCTTCTAGCCATGCTATGTGAAGTCCTCATCATGGACTTTCTTCT